>SJYT01055912.1:542133-620952 GCA_006410635.1 Cephalophus harveyi | reverse complement strand
AAAAGCCTCTAGTTCTCATTCTTGCCTACATGCAAGAAGAGTATAAATAAGCTTTGAGGCCCAGTTTGAGAAACATGACTTTTCATATCACAAATTCAGTGCGTAATAAGTTTTTATAGCCTCTCAACCTCATAAACTCAACCCTTGTCACATTATTGCTTATTTCTATCTTTAGCCATAGATCCCCCTCCATCCCTGTCTCTTATACACATCTAGATGTGTATAAGAGACAGGTATATAATGAGTACTTTCATTTTCTAATTATTTACATGCATTTTAAGATAGCTTCTGCTCCATAAAATCATAAATTTATGACGATAATATACAAGAATTGGAAACAATGCCAACATGGATAATAAAGTTACCATTGTCATTAAGTGGTATGGCTGACTAATTCCTCCTGATGAAATATTTGTGACATGAAATAACTACTCCAAATAGTTAGAATGTTATAAAATGTTCTCAGAATATATTAGAATATATTAATAAGCAAGCTCTGATTTTCAACCCAATGGGATAAATAATTTAAAAATTTCTTCTCTTTGCTTCAGTATACCTATTTCAAAAAAAGAAAATGTTTTGAAGGTCATCATATTATTCATGGTTTCCCACTCTAAACATAGATATCTACCTCAGGTTCTTGATGTTGGCACTTATAGCTGGACATATCCATCTACAAACTGCATCGCCAGAATTCTGGCCAGGACAGGAATAGAGCCTGGCATGTTTTTTAAAGCCATATTAAATGCACTGGAGATTATCATGTGCCCTCTAACTGCCATGAATCATGGATAGATGCTGTGTTTATTTTCCATGTGGTCAGTAATATTCGGAGTGATTTTGAGTTAGAAAATTTACAATTATCTGTCCTACATAAGGAAGGATATAGAATAATGAACAATAATGGGTCATTGTATAGAACTTAACAATTCACATCTGAGCCTTCATCCTACCCTGGGTGGATTTTTCTCCTCACTCCATCAAAACAAACGTTTCAAGGTTGTGGTACTCCATGCTGTCAAATCTGGTGGACACTTCCCACTGTTCATCTTATCCAACCACTCATCAGATTGAAGGGTTCATGAACTTTCTCTTTTCTAAATATCTTCCTCTCTGTTTCTGGGCCTCCGTTCTCCTTCTTGTCCACTGAACCCTCTGACTGGTATAACTCAGTCACATTTATTGGTTCCTTCTCCTGTGTTCCTGACTCCCAAATGTTGAAGTACTTAAGCCATGGTGCTAACACCTCCATATTATCCACTTTATCATGTGAAAAAATGGCTACAATAAATTCCATTCCCTGCATCCAAATAATTGGGTAGCCCCTGGCCATACTGAATCTGGGTTGGGCTATATGTACTGCTTTTGCCAACAGGATAACTGCAAATGTGAAACAGCCAGAGATGCATAAAAAGTATTTGCACACAGGTCTGCCCTTCTCTTGCATACTTAAATATCCCATAACTATGAGGAAGGATGATCAATGATGAAAGACAAATCACTAAATCATAACTGTCACCTAATCTGCCACCAAGTCAACCTTTACATATGTAAGTGAGGCCATCCTAGAATATCCAGCCTCAGCTGAGCTGACTCAAATCAGAACCATGAAGCTCTCTCTCTCTCTCTCCACACACACACACACACTGTTTAGAAATAATAAATATTATTGTTTAAAGCCTCAAATTTGGGGGGATATTTTGATACACACTGAAGTTAACTGATACATAAATAGATTTTTAGAAGTGTGGTGATGCTATAAACTAAAATATAAAGCATCTGGGCAAAAAAGCCAAACAACCTGATGAAAACATGGATAAGCTGAAGGACATTTTTCCAAAAAAAGATATAAAGGTAGCCAATAGACAAATAAAAAGGTGTTCAACATCACTAATTATTAGCTAAGTGCAAATCAAAACTACTAAGAGGTATTACCTCTCACCTGTCAGAATGGCTATTGTCAGAAGTGCAAGAAAGTACAGAAGATGGTGTAGAGAAAAGAAAACATGCAATGTTGGTGGAAATGTAAATTGATACAGCTAAAAAATTCAGAATAGAGCTATCATATGATCCAGCTATTCTACTTTTGAATGGAAATTCAAGAATATGAAAACATTAATTTGAAAAGACATATACTCCCCAAGAATGCATATGCTGTGTTTATCACAGCATCATTTATAGCCAAGATGGGCAAATATGGAAACAACCTAAGTTCTCAAGAAATGATGAATGAAGAGGTGATGGATGTGATGTATGTTCATATATACATAAACATACACACACACACACATATATATAATATATGCAGTGGAATACGAAGCTTCCCTGGTGGCTCAGATGGTAAAGCACCTGCCTACAATGCAGGAGACCTGGGTTCGATCCCTGGGCTGGGAAGATCTCCTGGAGAAGGAAATGGCAACCCACTCCAGTATTCTTGCCTGGAGAATCCCAGAGATGGAGGAGCCTGGTAGGCTACAGTCCATGGGGTCACAAAGAGTCAGACACGACTGAGCGACTTCACTTCAGTGGAATACTACTGAGTCATAAAAAAGATGAAATCTTGCCATATGGGACAATATGGATAGATCCTTAGGTTATTGTATTACATGAGTTGCCAGATGGATAGATAAATATGATAATATTTCACTCATGTAATACAAACCAAACAAAATACCCACAAAATAAATGAATAAACCAAAGATGAATAGAAGAGCAGAACACCACCCCAGAAACCCAGAGGGTACTTGGGCTCACTGTCCTGTCTGTTCACCAGAGAGTGGACCACATATTATGGAAAAAGACTCTAATGAGTGGAGGTGAGAACCTCAGGGAAGAGTGCAGTCAGATTCAAGTTCCATGAAAGCAAGGAGCATGTCTTTATCATGATGATCTTTTGTACTGACATGTGCCCTGATGCGCAAACAAGAGGCTGTCTCAAAATCATGCTAACATGAGGACACAGGCATGGAAACAAAACAAAGGAGCACAACAGCACAAACACAACACCCATGCTTTGGAAGACCCCTCTGAGCACATAAGACCACTGCATTTCTTCTCACCTACAGATACCCATTGGCAAAAACTTACATACAGATAAATCTGAACAAAAGGGTTCCCAAGACAACAAGAGTAACTTTTATTCTCTGGGGAAGAAAAGCCTCTAGTTCTCATTCTTGCCTACATGCAAGAAGAGTATAAATAAGCTTTGAGGCCCAGTTTGAGAAACATGACTTTTCATATCACAAATTCAGTGCGTAATAAGTTTTTATAGCCTCTCAACCTCATAAACTCAACCCTTGTCACATTATTGCTTATTTCTATCTTTAGCCATAGATCCCCCTCCATCCAACCATAAAGTTTGGACAGATAATTGGTGGGAAAATTCAGACAAAAATGTGTTATACTGAATCTAAGCACACTTCTTTAGCTAAATGACCAGAAAATGGGTTTTCACCATTAGTAGTTTGTTGGGAGAAATTAGTAGTCTGTAAGAGACCTTAAAAAATAAACATTCCTCCTCAAAAGCTTCCCCCTCAAATCCTCACTTATGACACAGCCAGAGCGGACTCAGGGCTCAGTGACGGAGCCATACTGCACACATTACTCAGGCATCAGAAAGACCAACTTTTGTTCAGGATTTGTTAGCCTCTCTCCTCTCTCCTCCCTTTTTCATCCCAGAATCGGCAGACAACAGTTTCATTCCAGCAGGCAGGCAATGGTGGCTTTTCCAGGTTAGATTCTGGAAACCAGTTTTAGATGCAATTAAAAGTTCCTGATTATCCCTGGGCTGTTTCTACGACAAGCTCACAGCACCCTGACCCAGATTTTACCTTAGGACATGTATTAAAGTCAGAAGGAGGCCTTTTAAAATATCTGTGTACCCACTCCTGTAGTTTCAGCTTGATCAACTGAGATGCCCTGAGAATCTAGGTTTCTAACAAGTTTGCAGCAATTGCAGTGCTGTTCTGCAGAACACACTTTGGGGACTGCCATGTAATCAGGAATGGCCAAAGTGAGAGTCTGGCTTATAGAAAGTGGGGCTCAGATGTTGAGGTGAGAATTACTTGGACCTCATCACCTTCAGTTTGTCAGTCTGCCTAAATTTCCTTCATGCAGCTGCTCTCTTTCCAAAATTAAGGTTTATCTGACTCTAATCCTACTCTAGTGACCCATACAGCTAATCTCCCAGACTTAACACCGCAATTATAGGTTGTCAGAGAACAGAAAAGCATAGTGCTTGCACAGTTCAGCTGCAGACTACAGTTGCAGTACAATGCCACAAAACGAACACTTGGGGGCTGTGAGCTCCGGCAGAGGGGAGGTGCAGGAAGAGAGAATGACGACCAACAATCCCTCACAAAACCCCCGCCCAGCTCTCGAGCTTTCTGGAAGATGCCAGACTGGCGCAGCCGCACAGCAGGCTCCGCAATGCTGTTAAGAGCAGTGCGCAAGCGCCAGGCAGCCCCTTCCCCATGGAAACCGTTCCTGCAGTACATTAAGAGTGCGCATGCGCCTGAAATCCCCTTCACGTAAGCCCCAGACCCCTGCAGTGCAGTGAAAAGAGTGCGCAGGAGCTGGGAGGACCGCTCCCTCACAAGACTGCTAGCTGGTCTCCACCCCCTCCCTTCCCACCTCCCCTTCAAGTGATTGACACTAGATGTGGCCTAAGAGATGAAGGGCCGCAGAATGGTTGTCCTAGGAGACCGGTTCCAAATACAGATGCGCCACAAACATTATATGTTACTGCGACATAACCTGAACACCTGATCTTGTCCCTGAACGGACAGAGTTTAGAATGGAGAAGTGAGCTAACAGTGGGCTGAGGTTAGATTAATGAAATCAGAGTGCTCTGAGATTGCAATGTTCAGTTCATTCTGGCTTCAAAATTCTTCACCTTTGCACCCTTCAGATGGCCTGTTAGGAGCCTTCTTACTTCATCTTCATAAATCATCATCATTGTCAGTATTTTTAACCTGTACACACCTACATCAATCAGGCCCAGCGCTTCTAAATTCCACTATGTCACAGGTACAGGAAGTCAGGATAGTAGCAGAAAATAGGACCTAGCTACTCTGTGGTCCTGTTGAGGAGAGAAGAGTCAGTTTGGAACCAGAGATCTGGACCAGGCAAAGGAGAGGTAAAGAGAACCTCTCACCCCATGTCTGCCCTCCACTTTTCACCTTGCCCTTTGTTTTCAGGCTAAGAACCACATTTCCCCAATAGGCTCATGTTTAAACATTCTGATTTCATACTGGCCACATTATAGACCATCAGCATCCTGCCACAGAGACCCAGCTAAATAAGATTTGTTTGGGCGGCAGAGGTCTGGGCTAACACAGCAAAGCGGTTTCTTACACTAGTTCAACAATTTCTAAGGCATAGCGTTTTTTTCTGACTAGTTTCAGAAAACTTCTGCAGATGACCCCTTCAACTCTACCAAGGTATAACCTCCTGTTATATCGGACACAACGGCAGGAGGACAGAACATGACGTTTAGGTGAAACCTGGTTAGTAGCCATTAATCTCTCACCTAGGTGACGGTCATAGTCTCCAAACTTGTTTTTCTGTTTTTCTTCTTGTCCCTCACCTCGCCAATAGTACTGCACATAGCACTGCAGAATGAGTCAGACTGTGACTCGTGTCTGTTCAAACCCCTGCAATGGCTGTTTACTGCAGTGTTTGGAACCCGAGTCCGCGGCAATGCACTGAACTATGTGAATGGCTGTGATGACTCCTTGCCTTCGGCTGCACATCGGTCACACTGCCCCCCACCCCCCCCTTGCCATTCCACTAACAAATGAGCTCCCCTGTAGGGCCTTTGCTCTCTGACTTGAATAACCCCCATTCTGCTCCTGCTCAATTAACTGTTTCCTTTCCTTCTGCTCTTCACTTAAAATTAACAGCGAAGTCCTTTCCCAACATCTGTATGCACTTCTGAAAACTTCCCTTCCCCAAACAACCCTTCTCTAGTCACCATGATACATTTGTCTTTTTTGCTCACTGTCTTCTCCTTCCCCACTAGATAATTTAATATATATTAGTTATAAGTATGTAACGTAAATTATGATTCTAAGCTTATAAAAATGAGGGTTTTGTTTTGTACACTAGAATATTTCAAGACCGTAAGATAATACTCAATATACAATAGTGTCCAAAATATTTATTAAATAAATTAATATTTAGGTCTCAAGAATAAGACACAAAATGAAATGACAATTTAGGAACCGTGAGTTGAGTGGGAGAAATGAGTAAGTAGCAAAACGGAAAAAAAAAAGTGGCATAGAAAAATTCTTAAGGTCATAAACAGACTTCTTCTTTTTTTTTAAGTTGTGAGCAGAGAGGATCATACCAACGCAATGAAGCCTTATAAGGAAGCAAGAAGCACATCCATGCACCAGAGAGACAGCTCCAGAACAGGGAGGTGTACTCTTGCAGCTTGTCCTCCTGCATCAGTAAGCCATCTCACCATACTGGCTTCCCTGGAACAAAATGTGTACACGATTGGCCATGAAACTTGTTTTCCCTGAAAGGCCTCAGTTTCACAATGAGTAGCCTCACTTTGAATATTTTGGTTTCTATGCGTCTCAATCACATAGTCTGTCTTCAGAAGTTCAATCCTGTCCCACAGCCAGAGAGAGTTTCGAGAGATTAGCTGCAGAGAATAAACTAGGAGACTGGCAGCTGTCATCATTTCCTGTTTAAGATCAGGGAGTGGCTACCCTGGAGCTTCTGTTCCACCCATGTGACCTCAGGGAAGCTTCTTTTTTTTTTTTTAATATTTTGCAAAATGTGAAATATATCCACATTTAGATATAACCATCTTATTTTTTCTATGAAAAGATTAAAAATAAAAAAGAACAACAATATCCACTGTGTTGTAGTGGAAAAAATTAGCAATGAACTGCTGCTGCTGCTGCTAAGTCGCTTCAGTCGTGTCCAACTCTGTGCGACCCCACAGATGGCAGCCCACCGGGCCTCGCCATCCCTGGGATTTTCCAGGCAAGAACACTGGAGTGCGTTGCCATTTCCTTCTACAATGCATGAAAGTGAAAAGTGAAAGTGAAGTCACTCAGTCGTTTCCGACTCAGCGACCCCATGGACTGCAGCCTACCAGGCTCCTCCGTCCATGGGAGTTTCCAGGCAAGAGTACTGGAGTGGGATGCCATTGCCTTCTCTGAGCAATGATCTAATTATCTATAAATAGATGGTTGATAACAAAATAAGGTCCATTTGATATTGTACATTATACAACTGATAAAAAGGATGGAAGAGTATTATATATGTAAATATGGAAAAATGATCTGATAGTTGTAAAACCAGAACGATTTAAAAAATAAGTTAAAAGCAGCATTTGTAATTATTCAGGCATTTTTGAATGTATTTGTATAGGCATTGACCACTTTGTAGATGTTAGTTTGTAATAGTGGTTACATTTATTAAATTAAATGTAGCAGGGGACTTGGGCATTGGTAGTTCTAGATTGTTAGAATTCTTGCAGCAACTGTTAATTTTTTTTTTAAATTAAATCCCTGCCGCATTGACCTCCATCATTGTCTCCTCAGTCCCTTCTCAGTACCCTTTATGAGGCTTCTGACACTCTCCCCTCGGGTGAGCACTTTTTTTCCCCATTCTGCAGTTCTTGTGTTTTTAGAAAGCATTTTGACTCTTACCCAGTTTTGAATGCCAGATGGCGCTATAAACTGGTTGGTAAATTCTATCCCAAGCAAAGATATCTCAAATGGGAACGAGGATCATTTTAGAGCAGCAAATTCAGAGGTGTTTGGCTTTCACCCCTCTCCATTATGGGAAAGATGGTGGTGCCCTTATTCACAGGCAGATTTTTAAAGATTCTGGTGAGGGGGAGGATTAGGCATCCTCTTGGGGCTGAAAAAATCTGCCAGGCATAGGATCCTACCCATCAAACACATACATGGGGACAGGTTAGAATCTACAGAAATAGCGCGAAGGGCAAGCCCAGGAGGGGTTTGCCGACAAATTTTCCTTCAAAAAACAAATACACAAACAACCCCTCCATAAAAACAACAAGTAATAAAACAAAAAACAAAAAGGCTCTTGAAGTAATAGATTTTAAATGACAAGAATGATTGATGAATTAGAAAAATGTCCCCTCCAATTTTAATTATCCTGGAGTTTTCTGTTTCTATATATGGGAAAAATCTGCCGTAAGTGGTTTGGGGGAAGAACTTTTGACTGCTGGTACCTGTAAAGGCCTCAGTTTAGAATTTTTCTAGTTAATTACTTCTGGAAAAACCATAAATACAAATGGCGATTAACAGGAAAACAGTTTAAATTTGTGTTTAAGTGTACAGAGAAACATATTCAAACTAATTAGAACATACCAAACTGGATAAAATTGAAACACTAAAAATATTTTGCTACAACATTTGGACTTCATACATTTTGGGAAAAATGTAGCTAAATGAATAGCTAAAATAGTTTATGAAAGAAATTCCTAGTGGTCTGAAACCAGCAAAGGTAATGTAAAAAAGGTGAAAAGATAAACAATAGCTTCAGAGGAGATATGTGCAACTTTCCTAAAAAGATAATTAAAAAGATCTCTATAAACTAGTAAGAGAAACAACTGAAAAAGCAGTGAGAAAGTGGGCAGATTACAAGAAAATTCAAATCACAGCAACATGGAATAGAATTAAGTGTATTTATTGGTCGTTTTTGTTTTTCCCCACATTTCTATTCTAAGATAATGTACCCAAACATAAGTGTCTTCCCTGAAGTCAACAGTGAATATTTGCCAGGGATCAGGGTCACAGGTAAGTTGAAATTCTGGAAGCAAATAATGATAACAGAAAATAAGCAAATAATTTTATTTTCTAAATATTTCATTATTTTGTGTGATTTTGAAGTTTTTCTTTTTTCCAACTAGAAAGTTTGGCTCATCTTCATTTACTTGTCATCTTTAACATATTTGAACTTTCTTTACTAGCATTAATTCTTAAAATTTCTATCTTAACCCTTTTTTAAAAAATTAATTATTTTTTATTGAAGGATAATTGCTTTATAGAATTCTGTTGTTTTCTGTCAAACCTAAACATGAATCTACCATAGGTATACATATATCCCCTCCTTTTTGAACCTCCATCACTTCTCTCTCCCCATTCCACCCCTCTAGGTTTATACAGAGCCCTTGTTTGAGTTTCCTGAGCAACTGGAGGATAATTGCTTCACAATATTGGTTTGATTTCTGCCATAAGTCTACTTGATTTAGCCACAGGTTTACATATGACCCCTCCATCTTTTTTCTTTTTATTCAAAATTATTTTTTAATTGCTTTACAGAATTTTGTTTTCTGTCAAATATGAAACATGAATCAGACATAGGTATATATATATATATATACCCTCCCTTTTGAATCATGCTCCCAACCCCATTCCTGTAGTTTGATACAGAGCCCCTGTTTGTTTCCTGAGTCATAGAACAAATTCCCATTGGCTACCTATTTTACACATGGTAATGTAACTTTCCACATTACTCTCTCCATACATCTCACCCTCTCCTCCCCTCTCCCCATGTCCATAAGCCTATTCTCTATGCCTATTTCACCATTACTGCCCTATAAATAGATTCTTCAGTGTCATTTTTCTAGATTCTGTATATATGCATTAGTATAAACTATTTATCTTTCTCTTTCTGACTTGCTTCACTCAGAATAATAGGTTCTAGGTTCACCTACCCCATTAGAACTGACTCAAATGTGTTCCTTTTCAGGGCTGAGTAATACTCCATTGTCTGTATACACCACTACTTCTTTATCCATTCATCTGCCGATGGACATCTAGGTTGCGTCCATGTTCTAGCTAATGTAAATAATGCTGCAATGAAAATTGGGATACATGTGTCTCTTTCAATTTTGGTTTCATCAGGTATATGCCTAGGAGTCGGATTGCTGGGTCATATGGTGGTTTTATTCCTGTTTCTTTAAGGAATCTCCATACTATCTTCCATAGTGATTGTATCAATTTACATTTGCACCAACAGTGCAAGAGAGTTCCCTTTTCTCTATACTCTCTCCAGTATTTATTATGTGTAGACTTTTTGATGATGGCCATTCTGACCAGTGTGAGGTGATATCTCACTTTAGTTTTGAATTGAATTTCTCTAAATAAGCGATGTTGAGCATTTTTGCATGTGTTTTTTAGCCATCCATATGTCTTCTTTGGAGAAATGTCTGTTTAAGTCTTTTTCCCACTTTTGATTGGGTTGTTTGTTTTTCTAGTATTGAGTTGCATGAGTTGCTTATATATTTTAGAAATTAACCCTTTGAAGTTGCTTCCTTTGCTATTATTTTCTCACACTCTGAGGGTTGTTGTTTCACATTACTTATAGTTTCTTTTGCTGTGCAAAAGCTTTTAAGTTTAATCAGGTCCCACTTATTTACTTTGTTTTTATTTCCATTGCATTAGGAGATGGGTGTGGAAAATTCTGAAAGAGATGGGAATACCAGACCACCTGACCTGCCTCTTGAGAAATCTGTATGAAGGTCAGGAAGCAACAGTTAGAACTGGACATGGAACAACAGACTGGTTCCAAATAGGAAAAGGAGTACGTCAAGGCTGTATATTGTCACCCTGCTTATTAAACTTCTATGCAGAGTACATCATGAGAAACGCTGGACTGGAAGAAACACAAGCTGGAATCAAGTTTGCTGGGAGAAATATCAATAACCTCAGATATGCAGATGACACTACCCTTTATGGCAGAAAGTGAAGAGGAGCTAAAAAGCCTCTTGATGAAAGTGAAAGAGGAGAGTGTGAGAAGGGGACGACCGAGGATGAGATGGCTGGATGGCATCACTGACTCGATGGACGTGAGTCTGAGTGAACTCCGAGAGATGGTGATGAACAGGGAGGCCTGGCGTGCTGCGATTCATGGGGTCGCAAAGAGTCGGACATGACTGAGCGACTGAACTGGATCACCATCTGCAGTGATTTTGGAGCCCCCAAAAATAAAGCCAGCCACTGTTTCCCCATCTATTTGCCAGGAGGTGATGGGACCAGATGCCATGATCTTAGTTTTCTGATCCTAGCCACCTAGAAATAGCTGTGTATCTTCTATCCTCTAACATAAATTCATATTCCTTGCTCATCTATGAAATTAATCTTTAATGTCAATAACCAAAAGAGCAAGCTACTATTTAACAACAGTTAGTTGTCTGGGTTCTAGTGTGTTTTCAGTTAGAGTGAACAAAAGTACATTCCTTCCCAAGATCTTAGAGAACAAAAGGGAAGCAATGGCCATTTGGTAGCACCTTCTCTCTGCTATGCAACCAAACAGGATCCTGTTCTGCAATGAGTCCAGTGTATGTAATTAAAGCCATTACCCAGTCGACTTTATTCAAAAGGGAGATTATCCTAGGCAGGCCTAAGTTATTCACATGGAACTTCTGGGGATGAGGCCTTTTCTAAACTTAAGTTACTCCAAACACCAAATGGGTCTACAACTGCTCTCCCTTCCCCATAGATAGTCCTTCCTGACTATGGGCTCTGGACTCTGGACTAGGACTGCTCGGGTGTAAACATCAACTTCTCATCATAAATCTGTGTGTGTGTCCTGCCACTTCTCTGGTTAACCCTTGACTTATACTGTCATTAAAGTTTCACCTTCACAAAAACTATACAATAAAATTTAAAGTAGCCCCACCAAAGCTATAATTTTGGTATGCATGTAAGAGGCTAACCACTGGTAAACATGTGTTTCAAAGTAGTCAAAATAGGTTTAAAAAGTATTTTTAAGCCGAAAAATATTAGAGCTTATTTCAGAATTTGGACCAAGCCTAAAATTTTACAGGACTCTAAAGGGTACTCAGAGGCACTGAACTCTTTTCGTGGCCCCAGGTTTCTTGTTTGTAGGAAATTCCAGCCTATTTTATTCAGCCTCCTTGGCCTTCCCAGAGTTCCAAAGGGCAAGTTCAAACAGTTGCTAATGAGGGAGCAGAGGGGATACAGAAACTAGGAAGGGCACTCCGGGAACAACTGCAGTACAGCCCTGGGGCAGGGTCCTGGCTCTTCCTTAAGGGATGCAATACACAGAACAGTATCTGAGTTTCTCTTTGGGAACAAAGGCACCCCCTNCCAAAGGGCAAGTTCAAACAGTTGCTAATGAGGGAGCAGAGGGGATACAGAAACTAGGAAGGGCACTCCGGGAACAACTGCAGTACAGCCCTGGGGCAGGGTCCTGGCTCTTCCTTAAGGGATGCAATACACAGAACAGTATCTGAGTTTCTCTTTGGGAACAAAGGCACCCCCTCCACGTGGGGGATGCAAATCTAAGCTGACCATTAGATTGCTGGAAGGCCACCTTGTCACTTCACCACCAGCCAATCAGAAGAAAGTCACACACCCCCACACTGTGCCTAGAAGAACCTCTCCCAGAACCATCAGGGAGTACAGGGTTTTTAAGCCACTTATTCTTGCTTGGCTCTGCAATAAGCCTTTCTCTGCTCCAAACACTGACATTTCGGTTCATCTGGCCTCAATGCGATGGGTACATGAACTTGTGCTGGTAACAAACCCACAATGCTAAGAGAAAATTATTTTTGATGTGAAAAAACAATTTCTTTACTAAATGTGCTTGATTAATCTTTACTCAATAAACATGGGACTTCCCTGGTGGCTTAGACGATTAAGCGTCTGTTTACAACGTGGGAGACCCGGGTTCAATCCCTGGGTTAGGAAGATCCCCTGGAGAAGGAAATGGCAATCCACTCTAGTACTATTGCCTGGAAAATCCCATGGACAGAGGAGCCTGGTAGGTTACAGTCCATGGGGTCGCAAAGAGTCGGACACGACTGAGCGACTTCACTTCACTTCACTTCAATAAACATGATGGAAAGGAGTTAGGACAGGGAAATGAAAAGCCTTCTTAAATAAGTCATCAAGGCATTGGTGGTGGTGTAGTCGCTGAGTCGTGGCCGACTCTGTGCGACCCCATGGACTATAGCCCGCCAGGCTCCTCTGTCCATGGGACTCTCCAGGCAAGAATACCGGAGTGGGTTGCCATTTCCTCTCCAGGGGATCTTCCCGACCCAGGAATTGAACCTGGGTCTCCTGCATTGCAGGTAGACTCTTTAGCAACTGAGCTATGAGGGAAGCCACATTTTAATCAAGGCATTAAAGTATATCAAAAGGGCCACAAGCCCCCCTCCTTCCCCTTAACTAAATATAACAATGCAAGATGAAATTTTAGAAATCCTCTGCTTTACCCAAAAAAGACCTTCAAGCAACAGAAACAGAGTAGAATGTACGTGTGTTGTGGGTATGCATACATATTTTTAACTTTCTACAAAGAGCCTGTAACATTAATAACCTACTGAAAGATTATTCTCATTTTTACCTTAACTTTCAGGAATATGATGAATTTATTTATTGGTATTTAATCTTAAGAGGATAGTCTTAGAAAACAATTTCCTACATAAATAAACAGATTAGGTTGCAGTGAGGTGACAGATTTGAGAAAGATTAAAAAGCAAAGTAAAAAACTTTGGTTACTTATTAAACATCAATTGCTAGACTAATTTTATATCTCAAACAGAAAACAGTACCTAATTACCAATCTCCCCCACTCCCCAAAATATTAAGTATTCAATAGTTAAAGTGTCTCTTAATAGTTTAATAAGTGAGACAGAAAGCCTCTTGCAATCCCGTCTCACATAAGGGATAATGCCATCGCGTCATCATGGGATACAGCTCCATTTTCAAATCGCCCAATGCATACACAATACATCAATATGCCTCTCAACACTATACCAGAGAAGTACCGAGAATAAGATTAAAAACTCTGCTCTTTTTTAAACATCATAATTTCAAGATTTAGTTTATGTGAAATCAAGCATGTTTGATCCTTTTCATTACCACATAATATTCTGTTACATAGAGAAACCGGAACTTCCATCTCCCCATTAATGTTTTCCAATATTTTTATCACTATAAACAATGCTGCATAAACACACATCTTCCAGAATACATGTACTCCTTTCAGAGTTTCTTAAGGAACTGACAAATAACAAAATTTCAAACACAAGATCTTAAAAATAAACACCCACTGCCAAACAGACACTGCCAGACGGCTCTCCAGCGCAGCTGTCTCGATACACACTCCCCACCGCCCTGAGTCAGTTTGTGCTTCTCCACATTCTACAGTCAGGCGGTGGTGGTGGTGGTGTAGTTGCTAAGTCGTGTCCAGCTCTTGCGACCCTACGAACTGTAGCCTGTCAGGCTCCTCTGTCCACGTGATTCTTCAGGCAAGAATACTGAAGTGGGTTGCCACTTCCTTCTCCACGAGAGCCACGTAGGAATTTTTATAACTTTGATAACTCAGTGGGCATCAAACGGTATAAATATCACTCTCACTATAACATGCATTCCTCTAAGTATTAATGTAGCAAAGTATCTTCCCATGGGTTCACTGTTGATTGTAGTTTCCTGTTCTGAGTGGTCATGCCACACATTTTACCCAGTTATCTACTGGATTTGTGGTCTTATTTTTGTTTTTGAATGAATTCTTTATATATCCTGAATACAAATACTTTGGTGGCTTGTCCTTTAACAGTTCACTGTGTCTTTGGCATAACAAGATTTTTCCCCCAACAGATTCACATTTATTGAAGTTTTCTTCTCAGTATTCCTTTCTTACTCTGAAGTCACAAATATATTCTCCTACAGTTTCTTCTGTAGAATATATTTGCTCTTAATTTTTATGTGTTTAACTCTTCTGAATTTCTTTTTGCATATGCAAACCCAACTTTCCTAACATCATTGTTGAGCAGTTCTATCTCCACTTCTCAAGGGCCGTTCCCGTGTCTGCCCCTTCTTTTCACAATGTGCAATGCTAAGTCGCTATGTCTCCTGCACTGGCAGGCATGTTCTTCACTACTAGCGCCACCTGGGAAGCCCTCTTTCCACAATACACACACATACATTAAACTAAAATAGCTGTTACTCTAATTCCACTAGTCTACCGGCTCAGTAACATACACAATTAGTAAAATGACAAAAATTAAACGTATTCAAGGCACTCCTCCATTTTGTTTTATTTTCCTTTCGAACTGTCCCAGGTACCAAAGGTCAGTTTTGCTAGCCTCACAACTTTAAAACCAGTCAATTCAGTTCCACACACACACACACACACACCTTTCATTACTTTCTAGTAAGAAAAAAGAATTTATTAGATTTTACTATTAAAACTGTCTCAGAAAAAACTTATGAAATATAGAATTTCAGTTAGTACATTTTCAAATTTTAACTCTAAAGTTGTCCACTGAATTTTCCTCGATTTAAAAAATATCTCCAATATTTCTTATTTGACCCTCACTTCCACTCTTAAGATTAATCTACAGTACATCACCCATTCTAACAAACTTTTTAAAAAATATTTTAACATCTTTGAAACCTGCAGTGTCTTACTAACACTGTAAGCTTGTCAGCAGGACACAGCTGTCCCTGCGTGACCTCTCTTGGGGGACAGAGGTTCCCACAAGCCTGGAACATCCCCGCATATTCCCATGCAAGGGTGCAAATCTCATCTATCTCCTCAAACCGAGCACAGGTAATAAGCAGGACAAGGCGATCCCATCTTGACTCCTGGCATAGAATAATACTGTCTGCTGCTTGTTCACAAGTGCTGGGACCTTGGCCCCTCTTCAGCAAAGCAGCACTCTTAAGAGTACAGATGTCAGGCTGGGAACAATCAGTGCAAATATGCTGATAGTCTGCTGCTGCTTTTGCTGTGAATAATGAAGTGTGGCCTCTGATTCAGGAGTCTTGAGTCTTCCACCAGAATCCTCGAAAATATGCTGGCAAGTTAACTTGTTAGATTACAAGTAGGATAAAAACCTCAGACTTTGCTTTCCTTGACAAGAATGTGTATTAAAACTCTCAGTAGCTTGGGGAAAACTATAGGGAAGAATAATGAAGCACTCCTTAAAAATGCTACATCACTGACATTCCTGGACTAGAGTTCTATACAGTATGACTGAGTAAAAAAGTGAGACAGAACTCTCTGAGAAGGTCTTAAAAATGCATTTAATAATTTCACTTATATTTCCCTTTTAACATATACCACAGAACAGAGTAAAAAAGATAGAACTAAGTCTACATACAACAGCTTCTATATGAACAGTAAGTTTTCAGTTTATTTGCTTGCTCTTTCTCCCTTCCTGATACAGAAAATAATAGTGCTACAATTAATGACATCAAATTGAGTCCTGTTTCTTTTCTCTTAATTACTTTTATACAAGTTTATCTACTCCGTGAATTTTCAAAGAAACACATTTTAGTTAAAGTTTTTTATTCAGTATGTTTTCTATTTATTAAATTTTGCTTTGATAAGGGGCTTCCTTGGTAACTCAGCTGGTAAAGACTCCGCATGAAAGGCAGGAGACCCCGGTTCGAATCCTGGGTCGGGAATATCCCCTGGAGGAGGGAAAGGCTACCCACTCCAGTATTCTGGCCTGGAGAATTCCATGGACTATATAGTCCATGTGGTGGCAAAGAGTCCAACACGACTGAGCAACTTTCACTTTCATTTTGATCTATTTCACTGTTATTTTTAAATCCTTACATATAATGTATTTACTATCAACACTTAGTTTTAAATTTCCAGCTGATTTTCACATCAATTCCATTGTGATTAAACATACCGTGAATAATGTCAGACCTCCAAACTTTGCTAAGGCTTTCTTTATTGGCAAAATGTTCCACAAGTACTTTAAAAGAATAGAGATTATGGCACTGTTGGGTGCAAAGTTCTTTTTTTGTTGTTGATTAGGTCAAGTCTGCTAGTTGTGTTGTTCAGATCCTCTATATTCCTGAGTTTGCATGCTTATTCCATCAGGTATTTAGAGTGATGCTAAAATTATAATTGTGGGTTTGTGTTTTTCTTTTAGTTCTGATCATTTTTACTTCATGTATTTTCAAGCTATGCTATCTGGGATATGCAAATTTAAGATCAAGATCTCATCTTGCTGAACTCATCCTTTAAAAATCTTAGAATTTTCTACATAAGCAATCAGGCAGTCTGGAAAAAGAGTTTCACATCTTTCCAGTCTGTATGCCTTTTAATTCCTTTTTCTTGACTTACTAAACTTGCTAAGACTATTGTTTGGTACGAACTGGAATGGAAATAATGAAAGCAAACACCTCCGACTTGTTCATAATCAGGAGAAATGCATTGCGTCTTCATGTTAAATATGATGTTGCTCTATTTTCATATTTGGTCTTTATCAAATTGAGGAAATTCCCTTCTATTTTTAGTTTGCTAGATGGTTTTATCATGAAAGTGTACTGAATTTTGTTCAATGCAGCCATGAAATTAAAAGATGCTTACTCCTTGGAAGGAAAGTTATGACCAACCTAGACAGCATATTAAAAAGCAGAGACATTACTTGTCAACAAAGGTCCATCTAGTCAAGGCTGTGGTTTTTCCAGTGGTCATATATGGATGTGAGAGTTGGACTGTGAGGAAGGCTGAGAGCCGAAGAATTGATGCTTTTGAACTGTGGTGGTGGAGAAGACTCTTGACAGAGTCCCTTGGGCTGCAAGGAGATCCAACCAGTCCATCACACTGGAAGGACTGATGCTGAAGCTGAAACTCCAATACTCTGGGCACCTGATGCGAAGAGCTGACTCATTTGAGAAGCCCCTGATGCTGGGAAAGACTGAAGGCAGGAGGAGAAGGGGACGACAAGAGGATGAGATTGTTGGATGGCATCACTGACTCAAGGGACATGGGTTTGGGTAGCATCCAGCAGTTGGTGATGGATAGTGAGGCCTGGCGTGCTGCGGTTCATGGGGTTGCAAAGAGTTGGACACAACTGAGCAACTGAACTGAACTGATTGCAATTATAACATTTTACTATATTAACACAATGAATGACATTGATCAATTCACAGATGTTAAAGTTACAAACCTATATTCTTATTTTCTTTTTGTGGTGGTATCATGCTAAAGCTAGTAATTACCAATTTATGGTAATTAAAGTTAAAATTAAGTATTCTTGTATCTTTTATGAAAAAACTCATATAGGATTCATGCTATTTCTTAAAAGTTTGATAAAAATCCTTTAGTGGAGTACCTAGGCTTTATATTTTCTTTTAGGGATATTTCCGATTATAAATTCAGTCTCTTTAATCAGTATCAGTCTCTTTAATGTATTCAAATTACTGTTACTTCTTTGTAATAGTTTATGTTTTTCAAAGACTTTTCATCTAGGTTGTCACGTTTAATGGCTTAAAGTTGCCCATAATACTCCTTAAAAGTCTCTTAATATCTGTAGGATCTATAGTGATGTTCCCTATTTTATTATGTGCATGCATGGCATGCTAAGCTGCTTCTGTTGTGTCCGACTCTTTGTGAGTTGGCAGGCTATTGACCGTAGCCTGCCGGCTCCTATGTCCATGGGATTCTCCAGGCAAGAATACTGGAGTGAGTTGCCATGCCCTTCTCCAGGGGATGTTCCCAACCCAAGGATCAAACCCATATCTCTAGGTCTCCTGTGTTGGCAGGTGGGTTCTTTACCACTAGCACCACATGGGAAGCCCCCTATTTTATTACATATACTGGTAATTAGTGTCTTCACTCTTTTGTTTCAAATCCATCTAGCTAGAGCTCTATTTTATTAATCTTTTCTAAAAATTTTTTTTCTATTGTCCATTTTCTATTTCAGTAATTTATTTTCTTTTATTTTCTTCTTTCTACCTACCAATTTTAGTTTGGTATATTTTTAAAATTTTAATGAGGTAGAAAACCAGGTAACTGAATTTTTTTAAATATAAACTTTTAGAAATATAAATTCCCTGTAAACACTGCTTCAGCTTCATACTTTAAATTTTATGTATTTTCATTATCATTTAATTAAAATATTTTCTATTTTCTCCTGGGACATCTCTCTTGACCAATGGATTATACAGATGTGTATTCAATATAAAAATATTTGGGGTTTAATTTCATTTTGGGCAGAGCTCATCCTCTATATAATTGCAATCTTTATCACCTCATGGCCTACCATGTTTTTATTCAGGTGAGTGCACATGTGCACTTGAAAAAAATGTGAATTCCCCAGTTGTCATATGTAAAGTTTCATAAACACCAATGGGGCCAAGTGAGAAAAAGTAAGGCAAAAGTGAAGCTGCTCAGTCATGTCCGACTCTTTGCAACCCCACGGAACGTAGCCCATCAGGCTCCTCCGTCCATGGGACTTTCCAGGTAAGAGTACTGGAGTGGATTGCCATTGCCTTCTCCAGGGGATCTTCTCAACCCAGGGATCAAACCCAAGTCTCCCACATTGCAAGAAGACACTTCACCGTCTGAGCCACCAGGGAAGCCAATGGGGCCAAGGTGGTTGACAATTCATAACTGCAAACTTTCTAAGGTGCTAAGTCTGGTCTCAGTTCAGATCTTCAGCTGAGATCCTTTAAGTCTGTTTTGCACATATGTGATTCAGGGGTCAGCCAGAATTTGGGATTCCTTTTCAGAGCAGAGTAAAACCACACATAATGTAGAACATTCAACTGGCTGAGACTACTCTGATATAATGTTATGCTCAATGAGAAGCGTGTTATGTAAGCAAGAATGTGTTCCACTATACTAGCATTCACTGGCTGAAAGTATACAACAGCAGGCCAAGCACAGAAAAACCTTAACACATTGGAAGCTTACTATATCTATAGTTTTTTAAATAGACAAAAAACATTAAAAGAAATGACACTGAGTAGAGCAGCCTCAAACCATGTGCAGTGGGTGTACATATGCTTGTACATCCTTTACACGCATTACCTGCAATCTCCCCACAGCCATCCTTAATAGTAATTCATTATCCAAATTACACCGATTAGAGACCCACATTAGAAATGTCAATTGATGCCACACAAACTAACAGGGAATTTACTGATTTGACAATAAGGAAACTTTAAAAAAAAAGAGAGAGAGAGCCTTAAACTTGTGCTAGATTTAGAAGTTCAAACAAGTTAAAATATAGAGAGCTTTAACTGATAATCAGTGGCTACCCCCAAATTACATTTAAGAATATCCCTCTTAATAATCAACTTATGAGGCAGCAAGAAACAATGTTAGTCTACAAATGGATATAGGGTACTTCCTGGAGTAAACAGTTTTCTATTCTATTTATTTTCCATTTACAAAAAACAAAGCTGCCAACAAGCAGCTGGGAAAAAGTCAAGTTAATTTTCTTTACCTCATGTCTTCCCAGCAGATAACCTAGGGCATTACAGCTGCTTTAATACCCATTTTAATTGAGTGCTGTCACTGGTAGGAAGAAAAGTGTGAAATCACTACTTTCTATATCAAACAAAGTAGGTAATTAACAACGATTCTGGCACAATCCCTTATCACCAAAATACACAAAGAGTGCTAAGTTCTCTCAAAGCCAAGGATCTGTTACCAAAAAAAAGAGCTCATGTTTCAGGGTCACATTCACTTCTTTATTACACAAGCATACATTTACTGCTCAGTCAGACACCTATAATTAAACACAAGAAGGCTTTAATGCTAATATTCAGGCTAGCCTCCATGTAAGCACCCCCTCCACACAGATGATTGCCTTTCATTTTAGAGTTTCAAGTAGCTACGGTTCACTTAGTTTTGATTACACAGCAATTAGATATGCAAATAAATAAGATCCAGGAAAATACTTTTCCAAACATCAGATTGTGAGCAATCAGGCCTATTCTTTTCTCGTGTATATACAAGCAACTCATTAAACAACTATTGTCTAAAAAAATCTCTGCCTCAAATGCCTTGAGTTTCTTTTTAATGTTAAAAACATTAACATCCTAGGGAATAAATCTCTCTACAATCTACTTCATGAGCTGAGTGGGAAGGCATGCTAAGTGACCAAAAGAACACCCTACTTCACACTGTCCATTCAGGGTTATTCAATACTGGTCAACAAATTGTTTAAATGCACCATTTAAAACTTTCTGTTAAATGATACCTATTACTCCTCAATATTCCAAACACTTGACTGAGAAAACCACTTTCATGTCACTTAACAGGTTTACATTAAAGCTGTATGTAAGCGTTAGTGCGGTAAAGAATCATGTATACTGGGGAGAAGGGAAACATTTACACCTACAGATCAACAGCTGTTACCTATGTCTGGGTATGATTGGATAAAATGGCCACTTACGTTCTTGCAAACTATACTTACTGTCTCTACCTGGGCAATTAATTTTACTTACAGGTTTTAAATTACAACTTTGCTTCTTAACCTTAAGTCCCATTCAACTAACTTATAAAGTGTTGTTGGCTTTCTCTTTTTTCCTCTTTTTTGTAAATTTAAGTCTTGACAGTTGTTTGTATTTAAGTAAGTTTTTAAAGTGTTTCTTCTGCATTTTCCATGTGATGCTCCTATGCTATGGCAATTTCAAGAAACTGGCTGACTGAAATTCTGCGGTAAGACAACGTAAGTTTCTCATGGGCACTAATTATGTTCACACTTCACTGAGGAACTCAGACCTAAAACTGCGGGAGTTCACACTCACATCCCCTGCTTCAGCTCTTCCCATCTTCTCTACACACATCCCTTTACAAACCCACTCGCAAGGCTCCAGGTCACGCCACTCAGCTTAAAGCACCCACTGCCTTCCCACTGCTCTTGCAATGAAATCCGAACTCCTCCCCCGCCTACATGGAAGGCGCTCTCCCACTTCCTTTCCCACGCCGACCTTGCTGTTCCTGACTGTCTACCAGTATTCGTCTCTGAGTGCCTTCACACTTGCTCTCATTTCACTGTCCCGTCACATGTTACATGTCTCTTCACACAGCCCTTTCTTGGCCACTCAAGTCACAAGCATTCCACACCAATCACACCATCTCATGCTTCACATCTCAGTCTCTTCACAGCGCTTATCACTCTCTACATTAGCTCGTTCATTTCTTTACCATTTATTTTCTGTGTTCCTCTCTAGCTTTGTTACATGGAAACAACCCCTCCCCCCCTCCCCACAGTTTTGGGTGTGGCCCAAAGTAGAAAATCAAAAAATACTGATTAAATGTTAACAAATTTTGAAAAGAAGAAATAATTTTCTAGATTAAAAAAAAAAGTGAATACATGTGTGTGGGGCTTGGGAATGGTCTGATTTGTTGAGCAGATAAGAAAATGAAACTGAAAACAAAACACTATTATATGAAGGAGATAATGGCCTTGGCTGTATTCCTTTGCCATTTAAGGCTAAATTAAATGTGCCTTGTTGGTGATGGCAATGAGACAAGACTTTGTATTTGAGCATGCTGATACCACTATCACTGCTTCTCAGACTTTTCATCAAGCCTGGCACTTACGTCACAATGGGTCCTGGTCTTCCTTGACAGCTTAAGTGTTTTTTTCAATCAATCATTCCATCTAAGGAGAACTGCTCAAAAGTGATGTCAGGGACAGTATTCATTATCTTTATTGCCATAAAACTCATCACTTGCTATGTCCAGCCTAGGTTTTGCTTATCACTGGCTGATTCATATACTGCATATTGGTCCAAAAGAAATCATGGATCTAGGGGATTATGGATACAAGTTAAGAGCTCAAACATTAGCATATTTCTGAATTACTTTTTATACTTCTTATAATAAGTTAAAAGAGATTTTCAGAAAGGGAAAAAGCATGGAAATCAGTGGCTCCCAAATGAACCTAATTAAACATAAAATTGTATCAATGGCAATGGAAAGAAAAACCTAAAAAACGAGCATCCTTAGAATCTGGTTTATTTTTCAATAGAAAAATATACAAACTTGCCAAACATTCACAATCATCTCTTAAGTATTTTTAATAATAAAAACTTATTTCCCCAAAATAATCCAGGTCAGGAAAAAAGAAAGAAGATTTATTCCAGCTTAAAGGGGAAGGGAGAGAGAAAAAGAGGGAAGGGAAGTGAGGTACATGAACATCGAGGCCTGAGAGAACTGAACTGCTAAACATCAAAAACTGGTGAATGATGAAAAGTATATGGGGCGGGATCTTTGTATTCTTTTTGTAAAATTGAATATTATTTCAAAATACAAAGCTAAAAACAGGAATGATTTGTTCCCAACTTTTTGTTTCTCCATATTTTCTATACATATTTCTGCCTAAAGCAGCATTAACCAAAAGAACTCCTGTAACAGTGAGAATGATTTGTATCTGCTGTCCAAAAGTGCAGCCACTTGTCACAGGTCCATACTGAGCACTTCAACGTGACCGTGTTACATTGCAGCTCAGCTGTTCTCTCATTCAGCTTTCATTGTAATAACAATAGATGGCCAATGGCTACCCTCTTGAGAGCACAGGTATAGGCACTTGACTTAAAAAGAAATACACAGACTAAAATTCTCCAGGCCAGAATACTGAACTGGGTAGCCTATCCCTTCTACAGGGGATCTTCCTGACCCAGGAATTGAACCGGGGTCTCCCGCATTGCGGGCAGATTCTTTACCAACTGGGCTATCAGGAAAGCCCCAAACTAAGACTAGTTTAATGAGAAAAGAAAGCGAAACTGTTAGCCACTCATTCATGTCTTTGTGACCCCATGGACTGAAGCCCACCAGGCTCCTCTGTCCAAGGAATTCTCCAGGCAAGAAGACTGGAGTGGGTTGCCATTTTCTTCTCCAGGGGATCTTCCTGACCCAGGGATCAAACCCGGCTTTCCTGCACTGCAGGCAGATTCTTTATCATCTGAGCCACCTGGGAAACCCTAATGGAAAATGATGATATGCTTTGGGGTATACCTTAAAGCAAGTTCTAATTAAATGAGCCTTGAGGCAAGTGAGGGAGGTGAGCACCTTGAACTCAACTGCAGAAGTTCCCAGCAGGTATCCTCTAACCGGTGGTGACAGAGGACACGAAAGATCACTGTGGGGTACTTACATGCCTCTAGACCCTGTCCACAGGAAAACCCTCCATGTGGAAAAAGCCTCTGTATTAGGGTGATGTTTATTTCCTACCAACTGATTTCTGCCCTCATACCAAATACATCATAATTATTTTTAATTTAGAATTCATCAGTTAGTTCTACAAATGTATAATGCTCTAAACAAATTTCATGTACTGTTTTCCATGGTGACTTTACTGTTTTCTTCCGATAATTATCAACGAGCTCAGTCTCACAGTCGTGTCTGACTCTGTGGCCCCGTGGAGCACAGCACGCCAGGCTGCTAACTACTATAGCCTGCTATGCAAAGTACATTAAAGCCCTAAGCCCTCGGCCACCACATGTGTGATGCAAGATGCTGCTCAACACCTATGAGCACCTACTGAAGGTTAAGATATGTGAAAGATCTGAACAAATAGTTAAGACAGCCTGAGCACAAAAATCTCACTCTGTTTTATATCAACAAGTAAAAAGAAAGTGCCCTATACATAATTAGAATTCTAAAAGTTGATAGGTAAAATTATTTTTATTGTATAAATTATCTATCAGTTCAGTTCAGTCGCTCAGTCGTGTCCGACTCTTTGCGACCCCAGGAATCGCAGCACGCCAGGCCTCCCTGTCNATGCTATCTAGGTTGGACATAACTTTTCTTCCAAGGAGTAAGCGTCTTTTCATTTCATGGCTACAGTCACCATCTGCAGTGATTTTGGAGCCCCCCAAAATAAAGTCTGACACTGTTTCCACTGTTTCCCCATCTATTTCCCATGAAGTGATGGGACCAGATGCCATGATCTTCGTCTTCTGAATGTTGAGCTTTAAGCCAACTTTTTCGCTCTCCTCTTTCACTTTCATCAAGAGGCTTTTTAGTTCTTCTTCACTTTCTGCCATAAGGGTGGTGTCATCTGCATATCTGAGGTTATTGATATTTTTCCCGGCAATCTTGATTCCAGCTTGTGTTTCTTCCAGTCCAGCGTTTCTCATGAGGTACTCTGCATATAAGTTAAATTATCTATACAACTTAAATAATCAAATTTAAAAGCTTATAGTAACTGAAGGTAAATCAGGTAATGGACACAGTACACTGAACTGTTTGGCAGTGGGTGAGAACTTTTACTTTATTTCCTGACATAGAGTACCTTGCATATACCCAGAGAGAAAGACACATACATATGTAAGTATACAAGATATTAGCAATAACAGAAAAAGTGACTTCCCTGAAAGATTAGTAGACACTGTGCATATTACTTGAGGGAAAAAAAAACAATTAGCCGGTTACACTATCTAACCATCTCATCCTCTGGCGTTCCCCTCTCCTCCTGTCTTCAATCTTTCCCAGCATCAAGGTCTTTTCCAACCAGTCAGTTCTCCGCATCAGGTGGCCAAAGTATTGGAGTTTCAGCTTCAGCATCAGTCCCTCTGATGAATATTCAGGACTGATTTCCTTTCTAGTGTGATCTCCTTGCAGTCGAAGAGACTCTCAAGAGTCTTCTCCAACACCATGGTTCAAAAGCATCAATTCTTCAGTGCTCAGCTTTCTTTATGGTCCAACTCTCACATCCATACGTGACTACTGGAAAAACCATAGCTTTGATTAGACGGACCTGTGTTGGTAAAGTAATGTCTCTGCTTTTTAATATGCTGTCTAGGTTTGTCACAGCTTTTCTTCCAAGGAGCAAGCATCTTTGAATTTCATGGCTGCAGCCACCACTGGCAATGATTTTGGAGCCCAAGAAAATAAAGTCTGACACTGTTTCCATTGTTTCCCATCTATTTGCCATGAAATGATGGGACCAGATGGCATGATCTTTGTTTTCTGAATGTTGAGTTTTAAGCCAACTTTTTCACTCTCCTCTTTCACTTTCATCAAGAGGTTCTTTAGTTCCTCTTTCCTTTCTGCCATAAGGGTGGTATCATCTGCATATCTGAGATATTTCTTCCAGCAATCTTGAATCCAGCTTGTGCTTCATCAAGCCCAGCGTTTCCCATGATGTATTCTGCATGTAAGTTAAATAAGCAGGGTGACAATATACAGCCGTGATGGACTCCTTTCCCAAGCTGGAACCAGCCCTTGTTCCCTGTCCGGTTCTAACTGCTGCTTCCTGACCTGCACGCAGGTTTCCCAGGAGGCAGGTCAGGGGGTCTGGGTTCCCGTCTCTTGAAGAAGTTTCCAGTCTGTTGTGAGCCACACAGTTGGCACAGAGGCGGCAAAGAGAAAAGCAGCCTGGGCAGCAGCAGGACTCATGCCCAAGCAGGGCCTCGCCACCCACAGTGAGCACCTGACCCTCACTGAACACAGAGAAATACACTGCAGGATTACTTTTTAAACATCACTCTGGTTGCCAGAGGGAGACAGAGAGGGAGAGTGGAAATAAAGTGATCCAAAGATGGTAAGGATTAAACTCCTGCACTCAGCCTGGGTTCAAATTGTAACTAGGCAGCTCACTAGCCAGGTGAAGAGAACCTCCCCCGTGCCTCCAGTTCCTCCCTGGTCTTACAAGTAGGACAACAGCAGCTCCCGCACAGGGCTGTGAGACAGTTAATGAACAAATTCACAGGCACAATGAGAGCTGCACTCTCACCAGCAGCCCCCCAGCAGCTCAGCACTGCTTTCACCAGCCACCCGCCCATTCACCAAGTTCACATGTTGGGTAAGCTGTCTGGAATTCAGTGGACATCTAAGTCCACACGGGGGGCTGGGGAAAGGTGCACACACAGAAAGAGATCTGAATCCATCAGAAATGACAGGCAGGCAGGATCTTTCTTACAATTCAATGTCAACTAATAAATGTAAAGGGAATGACAGAAAAATAACAGTTTTGCAAACACTGCATTACAGTAATAAGGAATTTGGATAGGTCACTAACCAACACTAAAATGACTGGCCAATATTCTCTTGGGAGCAGGATATTTAAAAAGTGTCAAAGTGTTCCCCTAAAACCAGTTCATTTAAAAGAGGGAAGAGCATCTCTACAATGAAAAAATATGACTGACACCATTTTAACCAAATTATGAAAGTTAATATCATCAATATGGGGTAAACTAATATAATGTGCTAGGGAGACAATGGCATCACTGACTCGATGGACATGAGTCTGAGCAAGCTCTGGAAGTTGATGATGGACAGGGAAGCCTGGCATGCTGCAGTCCATGCGGTCACAAAGAGTCAGACACAACTGAGCAACTGAACTGAACTGAGGGACACAACATCATTTTTTTTAAAATACTCTTGCCGAATATGCAAGAATGAAAAGGATACTAGTCAGAAATTAATCTTATTAGTTACAAAGGTGAAACGTTACAAAACTCCCTTCATATCAGAATCTGAAAACTTTTTTAGTATTTCTTATGTGAAGTCATTAGTAATTTATATTTAGAATACTTTATAGGTATTTGGGGAGAAGGCAATGGCAACCCACTCCAGTGTTCTTGCCTGGAGAATCCCAGGAACAGGGGGAGCCTGGTGGGCTGCCATCTCTGGGGTCGCACAGTCAGACATGACTGAAGCAACTTAGCAGCAGCAGCAGCATAGATATTTGAATTAAGCAAAAACTTAAGATAAAAACTTATTAAGACCTTTTAAAAGCAGTCCTAACTACCTGCTGTAGTTTCTATTTTCTCTAACCCTGGGATTTCTTTGGAAGGAATGATGCTAAAGCTGAAACTCCAGTACTTTGGCCACCTCATGCGAAGAGTTGACTTATTGGAAAAGACTCTGATGCTGGGAGGGATTGGGGGCAGGAGGAGAAGGGGACGACTGAGGATGAGATGGCTGGATGGCATCACTGACTCGATGGACCTGAGTCTGAGTGAACTCCGAGAGATGGTGGTGAACAGGGAGGCCTGGCGTGCTGCAATTCATGGGGTCGCAAAGAGTCGGACACGACTGAGCGACTGAACTGAACTAAAAGTAATAAATAATTTGCCAAATGAAGAATCATAAGTTTAAAATTTTCTGGACCCAAAGACTATGATATCATCCTGGTCCTATGACAACTTCTGAATTACAACTATACATGCCTTTAAAAGTCAAAGAGTTAACGAGTACACATGATTTAAAAAGAAAAACACTTCAAAATTCAAAGAGCAACATTATAATTTCTTTAAATTGTTATCTTTCATAACTGAAGAAGAAAAATAAAAGCAGTAGGATAGAGTAAGATAGCTCACTATGCATATGAAATTGTCTAATAATTTGTCACTGGTATAACTGACAAAAATTTTCCATTGAATTTCTTTGTTGAAGAGTTTTTTTGAAAAAGAAAATCAACTGATGTAGCATAATCATAAACACATAAGCAACATTCCACTACTAATTCTGTTCACAGAGAACTGACCTTTCTGAGGAAAAAAAACTTCTTTATACACAATATACTATAAGATACTCAAAGATTCCTTAACTAAATTGACTACAATCCAATCCAGACTTAATTTTAAAAGGCTCATTAACAGCATCCAGTGATAAAATAGACTCTCCCATTCACTGAAATTCATGTCTCATTTCATTAGACATGGACAATTAATTCATCGTGGTATTAGATCTATAGCAGAGTAAGTAGCTTAAGTTTTACAGGTTACTTCAAGAGTTACTTTAGTAATGAAAACAGGTTTACTTAGAAAGTGCATATACCAAAGCAGGAAGCATGATCTACTAGACACATCAGAGGAGTCTCTAGATCTACTAGATGATCTACTAGACACCAAGAGGAGTCTCTAGAACGATAGGATCAGGTGCCTCGCTACACTTTTTCTCTGATCATATACACTTTTAAACTTTTCTAAAAATATCACATATTAACTAGGTAAACCATCTATGAACCTGTCTCTTATACACATCTTTAAAAAGAAAAAAAAAAAAAAACTGTACTTTAAAAAACAGTAGCAAAATTTTTATTTCAAATCTTCCTGATCTTTCTCAGCAATTAAAAAGGCAAAGGAATGACTCTAGTTTACAAAAATGTATTGAAATACTATCCAATCTGAAATAAATATTAAATTTGCATTGTACTGCTTTATACTACCTTAAAGCTAAGTTGCTTAAGTCCAAAATGAACATGTAACCAGAAACAGAACTAAACATTCCATATGAAATTTCATATTCCAAAATGAAATTTGTTTTAAAAAACACTCACAGTAAAAATGAGGGTATGAGAAGAAAGAAGAAAAGCAGAGGAGAGGACAGCAGTGGGCCCCTCCCCAGCCCTGAAGGCCCGCGGGAGCAATCAGCCAGAAAGCACAGTTAAGCCAGTGCTGCCCCAAGCGCAGCCTCCCGGGGCAGAATCCAGTGCTCAGAAACTCCTGCCGCACTCTCACTGGATGCTTTGGCCCATGAGGGCTCCCCTGGCGGCTCAGCGGTGAAGACTCCGCCGGCAAGGCAGGAGACACATGTAGAAGACTCATGTCCGGTCCTTGGGCCGGGAATATCCCCTGAAGGAAACGGCGACCAACTTCAGTATTCTTGCCTGGAAAATGCCACGGACAGAGGAGCCTTGTGCGCTATAGTTTTTGGGGTATTTAGAAACTTTTACAGCATTCTGACCAGATACTTTTCTCCACTGATGTAAAGTTTTAAACAAGATGAAAACTGTCTTTTAAAATTGTTTCTCTGATAATTTCACTGGATAATAATTTTACAAAAGAAACGGTCTATGATAAATTACAATTTTGTTGTAATGGCCTTTTGTGACAGACAATTTGAAAAGTACTGATTTAAATTCTTCCAGAAATGCAGGCTTTCCTTTCTCTTTAAAAAGAAACCAATCAATCACTTTTGAGGCTGAATTCAGTGCCCTGTTCCATGACATTAACAAGAAAAAAAAAGTGAAGGAGGACTGAAGTTCCTAGGGTATTAGTTTATATAGCTAGCGTAGGACACCTCTGAGACACAGGACATTAAGTATGTCAAAGGCCCTAAGGTTAAGAGATTATTCTGTTTTGTATTCAGAGTAGAGTTAGGATCAGAGGCTCTGAGTGTCAAAGCTTTCCCGCACACACAGGACTCTCTACGTCCTGCTGTCTGAGGCCTGGCTCTCTATCCGTGGCCTCTGATCTCTCCTCCCCACACCATTCTGTCTACAGCCACGTTCTCTAAAAAACAATGTCTCATATAACTTCTTACTTTAAAAATATGAGTGCCAATACAGTGCTTTCCAAAGAAAAACACTTTAATATAGTATTCAAGGCCCTATATCCTCAGATCCAAGCCTGTCTCCAACACCACTTTTCCCACTAAACCTTGCAGCTTCCACGGCATCATGCCAAACAGAACACCACTCCACTCATCTGCTCTGTCAATTCCTACTCCAGTCCAGTCTTCTCCAGCTTTCCCTGAAGTCCTCAACCTGTAAAAGAACTCATCACTTCCTTGGCTTTCCACTGCACAATGCGGAACAACTGCTGTTTACACCACACTGTGCATTAGTCTACCATCAACGTATCAGTCTCTCAGGGTAAAAGATCTTCGAGGGTAAAAGATCTTCGAGGACAAAATTCATAGGCATTCAAAACTACTTACTGCCTGAAAAGGTACCGACTATGGTGGGGGGTTGGGAAAACTGAGTGACAACCATGTGTACCATAGGAACTAAAATATCACAGAATTAAATATGCGTATTAGACTTCATAGCTTTAATAAGGTTCCTTCCAAATAGATATATAATACTGTAATTTTCATAATTACTCTTAGCTAAATACTACTATTCAGCTGCAAGAGGGAATGGCAGCCCACTCCAGTGTTCTTGCTTGGAAAATCCCTTGGACAGAGCAGCCAGGCAGGTTATGGTCCATAGGGTCACAAAGAGTCAGACCTGACTGAACCAACTTAGCACACACGCACTATTCAAATCAGATTCATGAAAGTTTCTAAGCATGCAGTTTATAAAAGTAACATTTTTAAGACAGAATCAAAAAACAATCCTACTCTCAAAGCATTGAGTTGAAGGTACCAAGAGCAGGGGTCAGAGCAGGTGGTAAGGCAGGAATATAAAATAGAGAATAAAAAACATTCCTCACAGGGTACACTCTTTCTCAACTAAGGACTCCACAAGGGAATCAAGTACCCAGTGCCTGGCCCAAGGCATAAATTATATATAGTTCACTTCTCTCCTATCTAGAATGGTACTCATTATGAATCACTCTTAGTGAAACTGAAGAACTTCTAAGATGAGGAACCCTAGCTGAGAAAGGCTGTGTAAACTAATAGAAAATTATAGCACTTTTCTTCTTGAAAACATTTAAAACAATAATTCGTTTCTTGTGCCCAACCACAAGTTTACTACAATATAAACAATATAATGTAAAACTCAACATTCAGAAAACGAAGATCATGGCATCTGGTCCCATCACTTCATGGCTCGTAGATGGGGAAACAATGGCAACAGTGACAGACTTTATTTTCCGGGCTCCAAAATCACTGTGGAGAGTGACAGCAACCATGGGACTAAAAGACGTTTACTCCCTGGAAGAAAAGCAATGACCAACCTAGACAGCATATTAAAAAGCAGAGACATTACTTTGCCAACATAAGGTCTGTATAGTCAAAGCTGTGGTTTTTCCAGTAGTCATGTATGGATGTGAGAGCTAGACAATAAAAAAGGCTGAGCGCCGAAGAACTGATGCCTTCAAACCGTGGTGCAATGAACTGAAATACATCAACTGTTTAAATGCATTCATAATGATACTCAAATAAAAACAAAACAAAAAAACAAATTCTACACCTCTGGAGGATTCCTAGGAACCAATTCACTATTTTAAACCTAGTAAATAAGGGACTGAGTTAAAAAAAAAAAAAACTGAGCATTTATCCAGCCTTTCCTATAAAAATTAAATGTAACTAATAATAGCAAAGAAACAGGGTAATAACTGTTTTGCATTTCCTACAGAAGTAAAAGGTCTGAAAAACAATGAACAATGATTGCTAAAATCAAAGGAAAACTAGATATTCGGTGGAGAAGGCAATGGCACCCCACTCCAGTACTCTTGCCTGGAAAATCCCATGGACGGAGGAGCCTGGTGGGCTGCAGTCCATGGGGTCGCTGAGTCGGACACGACTGAGCGACTTCACTTTCACTTCTCACTTTCATGCATTGGAGAAGGAAATGGCAACCCACTCCAGTGTTCTTGCCTGGAGAATCCCAGGGACGGGGGAGCCTGGTGGGCTACCGTCTATGGGGTCGCACAGAGTCGGACACGACTGAAGTGACTTAGCAGCAGATATTCGGTACCACAACAACATTTACTTACAAAGTTTTCTTTCAAAAGAAAGAAAGGAAATGAGGAAGGGAGGGCAGGAGAACTAACCCTTATTAAACCTTTCTCACTACCAAACTGCCAAAACTACAGGGGAGAGAGAGGTGTTAATAAACATGGCCATGAAAATACAGCCAGTGAAGGCCACTCTTCAGCAGCCTTCAGCCAGCGAAGGCCACTCTTCAGTACAAGCAACTCAGACCCTTTACCAGTAAACTACATAACAGCAATGGGGGCCAGGGCGAGAAGGGCTTAACAGATCTACCAGTCAAATGCGATGTGTAAGCCCCTCACATGGACACCATTTAAGCTTCTCTTAAAAGCACATTTATGAGACAAGAGGGGAACTAGGAACACTGACCAGACATTTAACAACACAAATTGTTCTGGTGATGAACAATCTACCTTCTATTTTAGAAACACCTAATACAGTATCTCCAGTTTGGGATGATGTCCGGAACTTGCTCCCCAGACCATCTGGCAGACAGAGGGGCAAGGAGGGCCGGGGACAGCAGGCACACGTGGGAGGGGACGGGCAGCGCGGCACCAGGGGCTGAGTAAACACTGCTGACAGTTTGCCGTGATCAAAGCTGCTTTTCTGGCTGCTGTTGTTCTAATAAACTACACTTATGCTCCAGGTTGTCAGAAGTCTAGCATTCAACAAGATTAATAAAGTGGGCTGTCTAGACCATGTTTGTCCCTGATGTTATGTCACTGGCTATCACAACCACTTTAGTATGTGAAACCAAACACACTGTATCAATTTGATCATTTTCAAAGTGTTGAGAAAGCAATAACATCCTTCATAAAAGTCTAAGTTTCCCCCATACAAGCAAATTAATTTTTGCATATACTGCAAATATTGCCTTAAGCTATCTTTTAAGTTTTCTTATCACGCAGCACAAAGTCTCAGACACTATAAAGCTCAATTAGCTGTCAATTAAACTGACAGGACAGGGTACAGAACTGCAGGAAATGCTAATTACAAAGCATCAAGAATAGGAAGACTCACTTTCTACACCACATGTGAAAGTGCATATACCAAAGCAGGAAGCATGATCTACTAGACACATCAGAGGAGTCTCTAGATCTACTAGATGATCTACTAGACACCAAGAGGAGTCTCTAGAACGATAGGATCAGGTGCCTCGCTACACTTTTTCTCTGATCATATACACTTTTAAACTTTTCTAAAAATATCACATATTAACTAGGTAAACCATCTATGAACTGTAAGAATAGGAGAAAAGTGTGTAAGCATATGAAAAGTGGCAAATAAAAAAGTTATGCAATTCTACCTATGTTTGCAATTGTACAGTATGTCCCTCTAATAATACTTCAGACATCATGGTCCATACAACACCGTAGTTCCTCAAGAAGTTAAGACATCTCTCAGAATGGACAGACTGTGGTCAAATATATTTGGGAAATATATTAAAATCTAAATTAAAACTTTATAACAGATTCATCTTATTTTAAATTCAAAGTTCATATTCTGAAGAGAATGAATTATAGAGCTGAATGTCAATGTCCAGCAAGATACATGTTTATACTGAGTGTAATGAACAGTTAGAAATAAGGGACTGGATAAGTTACTTGACCTCTTTTAAGTCTTCATTCCTGTTAGAAGAGTAAAAATTATCTTTTGAGATTTTTGCACAGTCTGAATATGACACTGAACAGATCGTAAATGTGGTTAATACCATCTGGCCACTGCTATTAGCAGCCCTCGAATGGCCTTCTGATTCCCTGAGTGCACATCCCTTCATTTCAAGCAAAGAGCTCTAACCAGAACTGCTGAGTCCTACTGGACATTTTCAGAAGACCCAACACCCGACTTTGATCAACTGTAGACATCTCACCCCTTCCATGGATCACAGCTTTGTCGCGTCCAGTAGTCCTGTATGGATGTGACAGTTGGGCCATAAAGAAGGCTGAGCACCAAAGAACTGATGTTTTTGAACTGTGGTGGTGGAGAAAACTCTTGGAAGTCCCTTGGACTGCAAGGAGATCCAACCAGTCAATTCTAAAGGAAATCAATTCTGAATATTCATTGGAAGGACTAATGCTGAAGCTTCAATACTTTGGCCACCTGATGAGAAGAGTCGACTCACTGGAAAAGATCCTGATTTTGAGAAAGACTGAGGGCAGGAGGAGTAGGCACCACAGGATGAGATGGTTAGACAGCATCACTGATTCCATGGACACGGATCTAAGCAAACTCCAGGGGAGAGTGGAGGACAAGGAGTCTGGCGTGCTGCAGTCCATGGGGTCGCAAAGAGTCGGACATGACAACCACGACAGCAGCAGACATCTCACGCACTAACATTTTCAGGTGGGAATGGGAAGTAGAAAGACAAGCACAGCTCCCTAGTCAGTTACAAAGTATGAGTGAAGTTCTTATCCTTAGGCTCCTGCAATTACCCAGTACCATTCCTCTGGGTATTTATATACAATGACAATGCTGCTGGGCCCATCAATAATTCTGAAGTAACAGCAATCCAGGAAAATGAAAAATATAAACTAGCATATTCATTCCCTTGCTTAAAGCCAACAGCTTAGGATGATATAGTACTGCCTATCTTTCGCAAAGAACTGAAAACAAATAGAATTTATCATTTTCTCTATTCATAAAAACTTTGGGGAGGGTAAAGGAGAAGGGAACATCTATGTCTTTCATTTACTACCTACACATTCATCCCTTCTCAGATGGTTTTTTTCCAGTTTCTACTCTATGCCAAGTACTCATCAAAGAGCAGAGAAACACTCCATAAAACAGACATGGTATGCCATTACTGACAAATCAGCAAATAGCATTCCATCATTAATACCATGGACAGTCAACAAATTAAGATTTTCTAGCTTTCTCAGCTTTTACATAAACTGACAATTCTGCACGAAAAAGTTTAGTTTTCCTTTAAACACATGGAATATGCTTCAATCAGCCTTATTATTTACTTCAGTATTTTCTGGTCTCCATATATTTTTCAAGTTCTTTTTCAAAATAATAGCCAAGCAACAAGTGACAGTACCTTCCATTTTGACTTCACTTCTATTAACATTTTTAAGAACTCAATGAGCAGAGCACAGTAAACCAAAATGACATGGTTGACAATCTAGTATGCATAGATTTAAATTAATGTTACAGAAGACACCCTTGGCATTATAAATCTACACATAAATTCTTGACTGTAGTATCAAACATATGGTAGCCATTCAAAGTAGCTGGATATTCCCAAAGTATATTCCTCTATAGCACTTAACAGAGAGAGAGTGCTACAGCACTCTCCATCTGTAGCACTTAATGGACTTCCCTGGTGGCTCAGACGGTAAAGTGTCTGTCTACAATGTGAGAGACCTGGGTTCAATCCCTGGGTTGGGAAAATTCCCTGGAGAAGGAAATGGCAACCCACTTCAGTACTCTTACCCTGAAAATCCCATGGACAGAGGAGCTTGGTGCAGGCTACTGTCCATGGGATCGCAAAGAGTCGGGGACGACTGAGCGACTTCACTTTTCACTTTCTATAGCACTTAACTAAAAATGCAATCTGCAGTCAAAATGTTGTTGGTGTCTTAATCTATCATTGTTTTCATGCATTATGTATAACCTGTAAACTTTTTTTATTTCATTAGGCAACAGTACAAATTAAAAAAATATAATGTGTTAACCACTTCTGTTTGTGCTTAAGAACAAAGTAGACAAGAGAGAATATGGACACACCAACCATCAGAGAACCAAAACAAAAAAGCTGTGAGGATATGGGATATTCAAAGGTCACAAAGCAACAACAAAGTATTGTCATTCCCAAAGCTTAAAAAATTGTAGTACTCCCCCATGATACAATGTAAGAGTTTAAACACGAAATGTACTAACAATGTAAACAAAATTTATTAAAGAGCAATCATGAACAGTAATTGATTGATTACTGTGTCAAAGTACTATGCTAAGTGCTCACCAACTTCTGTAATCCTCACAGCCAGAGTGACCTCACAACTCCCACTTCACATGGCACCAAGAGATGAAAAGTCATTTGCTAAAATCACAAAGCTGCTAAGTGATTTAGCAAGAGTCAAATGAAAGCAAAATGGTTATAGAAGTTACACTCTCAGCCGCTCTAATGTATGCCAAAATGATGGCAGAAAACTGTTCTTCAGGCTCCAAGTTCAACTTAGCTGAAAACAGAACTCGGGATGTTTCATTACAGGGTTCCAAGCTCTACTCCTCAGTGTCTGTATGTGAGTGGAGGGCTGGTACTACAGAATCGACAAGAGGCTGAGGAGAGGGCAAAATATGCTTTGTTAACTGATATAACAACTTGTTTAACTGATGAATACACTAATATTTTGGTGAAGATCTGTCCTTCAGTTGGTGAGAGCTTGTCTTCCTGCACCTAGGCTATTAAGTCAGCACTGCTTAATGCAAAGCAACCACAAGCGCAAACATGGGAACCAAAACTGCATGACAATACAAGACTGCCCCTCAGCTGAGTCACACAGGGATTAAGTTATTTTAAGATTCTAATAAAAAAGACTGTTTTAAATACAACTGCTAAATATGCTCAGGGAGAACTCACATGCTTGCCTCAAAATATCTTTATACTCATCTGATAAGAACAGCTTAAAATAAAATTTACACATAATTAATATTATTGAGGGCCTCTCTGCTCAGCTTAACTACTAAGTCATTATTTACCTGTAAGGAGAGAAAATGATTGAGACCCAGTCAGCTAATGGGAAAGTTTAAAGGAAATGAGGCGAGAGCTCAGAAAGAAGTCAGAATGAAGTCAGAGTACTTTACAGGTCTGGCATTCACTCTGCAAGCTCCACAGAGGGATTCAATGCGCAACACGCTCTAGCAAAGCTGCCCAAAGCTCCATCATTTGATGCCTTTTTCAAGGCAATGTATTTAAAAACCAAACGCACAACAAACTCTTCCTAACAATATATTTAATCTTTGGCAATCAAAACCTATGCTATTCTTAAAAAAATCAGTCAAACATTTTTCACACAGATAGAATTCAAAGTATTCCGCCTCATAGCATCACTGGATAAAAGGAAACCGGCAAATAAAACCTTCTGAAAAAAACAGTATTTAAAGCAGGTAACTAGGTGTTCATCAATTAAACTAGAAAAATAAGAAGTGGCAAAAGGAAGAAAAGCAGAAAACAACAACAATATACTTTAAAGTAAAACAGCTGGAAAACAAACTCAATGTGAAATGCTGGTGAAAACCAAAATGACTCCCATATGGCTAGCTATAAGCCTTCCTCCACGCTTACTCACTCCTGATGAGATGACACAAATCCACTGTAATTCATTTGATTCTTCTCATTTAAATCTCATCAAGAGAAACATTTTAGATTTTTCAAAGTTTCAGTTACATCTTTAATACATACAACACTGAATAGTCTAACTTCCAAACTGGCAGCTTCTCAAGTGTAAAAACCAACATGAGTATGATGGATTAACTGATATTAGCTGGCTAAATGAAAAGTAATGATAATCAAAAAGAGAAAGTCATGACACCACCTTTAAAAAGTTAAAAATTTTCTGATAACATATAGTGCTTTAAGAACTGGATATTTTGTTATTAAAGTTCAAAAGTATAAGTACATTATTCACATAAAGGATGGCCCCATTTTCAAGGACTTACCTTCTTTTTATCCCTCATTGAGCCTTTGCCTCGGACCATGATCTTACATCCTGTTTCTGCTTCAAGCTGTTTAGCAGTAAGTCCTCTAGGTCCAAGGATTCTCCCAACAAAATTAAACTGGGGGGAAAAAAAAAAAAAACATTGTGCATTATTCACATAAAGTTATTTTAAAGTATATACTTAACTTTCTCTAATTAAAGTTTTAAAAATACTAAGTTGAAATAAAATCTTATGAATTTCTTGCCAAGTTTGGGGGTGTAATGACAGCAGTTTATGGTTTAGCTTGAAATTTTCATGTGCCTTAATACAAATCATGGATCAGGAACAGCAGAATCTACCTGAAACAGGTGCTGTATTCAACTGTCCATCAACATGCACACTCAAAACAAGTGTACATGAATAGTTCAACAAATCCCTTCTATGACAGGGTTCCAGGAACTATTTACTATGTTAAACAGTGGCTGCCTTTTACACAAAAATCCTTGGGGAAAATTCCTATCTTATTGATCTAAGATCAAAAAAGATCTTCACGACCCAGATAATCATGATGATGTGATCACTAATCTAGAGCCAGACATCTTGGATGGGGCAGGAGGAGAAGGGGACGACCGAGGATGAGATGGCTGGATGGCATCACAGACTCGATGGACGTGAGTCTGAGTGAACTCCGGGAGATGGTGATGGACAGGGAGGCCTGGAGTGCTGCAATTCATAGGGTCGCAAAGAGTCGGACACGACTGAGCAACCGAACTGAACTGATTGATCTAAGTTATACTTCAGCAACTGTTCAGAGAGCATTGTATTTTGGGGCTGGCTGCCAGAACACTGATGGCCAAAGTTGGATTTCACACTATACTAACTATTTAAGACATGAGAGTCTACATTTTCTCCACAATCCTTGTACAATTTTGTATCTGCATCCCTATTTCCCTATTTCGCATCTCTACCTTTAGTTCATACGACTACTTTGACAAAGAACCTTAACTCTTGTCACAAAAAGGACAGTGATAAGAAATAACTGTATAAATAATTATCCCTCCACAGAAACTTCTAATATTCACACATAGAAGTTTTAAAAAGGCCAATGAGAAGAACAGATTGAGTATGAACACTGGTAAGTAAATTTTCCTCATTAATATGTCATCTATATAAAAGACAAAAAAAATGAATATCATCAGTTCCACAAAACCATCCCGGGGTGGTTTTTATCTACTTATTCAAACAGGTTACTGATACCTACGCTTCCCACTTTTCCCCGCATTTTGTCCCTACTGCTAGCTGTCGTTCCGTAACACTAACGTGCCGCAGTCCCCGCTCTCGGGGCTCAAGCGGCGAGGGCACTTCCTCTGTCTTCTGTGCTCCAGAGGCCGCCTGCTTCCTCGGCTGCTCACCAGCACGGCCACATCTTAGAGAAGTGATTCCCAAGTGAAAGATGTGCGTGTTCACGTCTGAGGATGGAAGGAAGTCCTACTCCCTAGGGGATTATGACATCAGTTCTTCCAGCCCAAGCAAAGACTCTCAGGGCCTTGACCCAGCTATACGAGATTCCAAATTCTGAAACCTGCCTGAACCGTGTCTTTCCATTCAAATAAGACCCTTTACCCTTGCCGAGTTTTTGGCGTACAGGACTTGATCTACCTCTCCACCCCACTAAACCCTCACAGTCATCCAGGCAACAGCCCTCCTCCCACATCCCCAATCTAAATAAACTGAAGCACTGTACTGTACTTGAAGTACTGTACTTGAAGAAACTGATTACACGTTTACACTTGGAAAGCATACAGACCCCAACTGGTATTCAAGCTCCAATACTACGCAGTAATTAAGAATTGGGAAGTCATATAAAACAAGCCTCAGTCATGTGATGGAGACAACGCTTTCTGGAACTGCTGTGAAAAGGAACTGCATGTGTGCACAGCACAATATACATGAAACGTCCAATACAAAGTCCGCCACACAGTGGGTCAGAGTCTATGAAGTCTACTACAAATTCACTTTAGGAAGCCTCAGGCCCTCAATCAACAAGTAAGCTCAGAATGTCCAGGGAAGGGGATATGATCAAATGGCAAATCTGCCCTACAGAACTCCAGAGAGACCAGAAACTCACGCACAGAGTTCTGCAGAAAACCAGAAAGAAAAGGTGGAAATGATACAAAGAACAACTGACCAAAGCCTGCTCAAAGAGTACCAATAGCCAGGCATCTAACTTGGAGGTATCAGGCTTGAGTTTTCATCTCTAGAAAAGATGCCCAAAGAAGACTCTCACACTGTAGCATTTGGCTCCATTCTCAAAGGCTGACACAGCTTCAGGTGATCAGCTCCCCACTGAACCCTGCAATGAGCTAGCCCAGTTCAAGAATACGAGCTAAGACTCTGATGCTGGGAGGGATTGGGGGCAGGAGGAGAAGGGGACGACCGAGGATGAGATGGCTGGATGGCATCACTGACTCGATGGATGTGAGTCTGAGTGAACTCCGAGAGATGGTGAACAGGGAGGCCTGGCGTGCTGCGATTCATGGGGTCGCAAAGAGTCGGACACGACTGAGCGACTGAACTGAACTGAACTGAACTGAATTCACATTCTGTGCTTCATACTTAAGCATGTATAGACAAAGTTCACCAAAGACTTGAGGAATGCTCTAACTTGAGGATGGCTCTTGCATGCCAGAGTGTACAAACTAAAGAAGCAGGACAAAGGACTGTCCCATTAGAGAAAAGACTGCTGCTAAAGGAGACTGTTGTTCAGAGGCTTAGTCATGTCCTACTCTGCCACCCCATGGACTGTAGCATGCCAGGCTTCCCTGTCCTTCACCATCTCCTGGAAAATTCCCCCCAAACTCCTTCAGCAGACAGCGCTAAACTACCTCCTAAATTGGTCATACACAGTTACATTCCCAAGAGGAGAGGACTTTGCTCTGATATATTTCGATGCTTAGGCTGTTGGTCATCAGATGTATATTTTTTGAAGCACATGTGAAGTTTTCAGACTATTCTATTGTGTTGTTTTGCTGTCTTATTGATTTCTACTTTGTGGTCACAGGTGTGGCAAATGACTTTTCCCTTCCTGTGGCTTACCATTTTCATCTTTAATGGTGTCTTAAGATGACTTAATTTAAGCAGACTGAATTGAATTATATATAATTTTAATGCAGCTCATGTCTTCCCTTAACAATATTTTGTGTCCTGTTTAAAGGTAGTCTTTCCCCATCCCAAGGTCATCAAGATATCCTCTGTATTAACTTGCAGAAGCTTTACTATTATGACTTTCTTATCTATGTCTACAGTGTGCCAGGAAGTGATGTCCATGATGCGAGAACAACCTTCTCTTCTCCTGCTCCTTCCCGTGGCTGCCACATGCTGCTGAAGAGACCATCCTTTCCCCTGCTCTACAGTGCAGCGTCATTTCTTGTTGTAAGCAACACCTACACATGCTTATACATATGGTCTACTTCTGGGTTCTCTATTAAGCTACTTGGCTTAGTATCTCACTGTCATTTAATGTAACTTTATTTTCAAAATCTTAATACGCAAGACAGCATGTGAGTTCACCTCGCTCCTCTTTCAAAGATGTCTCAGTCTTTGTGCCTTTATACAGATTTCAGAAATAGCTGGTCAGTTTCTAAAATGACACTAGCAATCATTTTTATTGGGATGTTATAATAAGCTTCAGGATCATGAATATGGTATAACTGTGCCATTTGGTTAGGTGTTTTTTGATTTCTCTCAAGAATACAAAGCTTTCTTAGTGTGCCTTTACTTGTTTTTGTTTGATTTATTCCAAGACATCTGGGGCTTCTTTTTTGTTACTGTAAATCATATTTTTATTTCATATTTGTTTCTTTACATGTGAAATCATAATTCATCTTTTTGTATCATACAGTATACCCAGCAACTCTTTTTCTTCTTTCTTCATTCTAATTTTTCTGTAGGTTCTTTTAGATTCTTTTGGGAAAGATTCATATCACTTGCAAATAAGAGAAAAGAAAAAATACATACTGTCAATCCTATTTTTAATTTCTTTTTCTGGCCATCCTTATAGCATTGGCCAGCACATCATGGGTTCAAAGTCAAATCAAGTGCATTATCCTTGATTCATTCCAAGAATAAATTCTCAATAGTTCACTATGAAGTCTGAAGTAATCTGTGTATACTTCAGCAGATTAAGAAAATTCCATTCTACTCCCTAATTCATTAAGAGTTTTTATTTTTAGTCATGAATGGATGTTTAAACGTATCACATGTTTTCACCATCAAGACAATCATAATGTTTCTCCTTTATTCTGGTAATACAATGGATTACAATTCATTAACAAATGTTAAATCATGATTATAGTTCTACAATAAACTTGATCATGATGCATTATCTTTTATTATAGATCACTAGGTTCAGTTTGTTAGCAATTTGGTGACAAAATTTTACTTCTTAAATTTACATTCACAAATGGAACTGGCTTGTAATTTTCCTTTTTCATAATATGTTTCTTAGGATTTAGGCATCAAGATTATTCTGGACTCAAAATGTGTTGGGATGTAGTCAGTCCCCCTCTTCCAGCTCTTTGGAATGGCTTATAGAAGCTAACTTGTACTATTTCTTCTTTAAATACTGAAGAGAAATCAGTGGTGAAGGCACCTGGGTCTAGAGTATTTTTTTCTCTGTTCAGGTTTTCAATCATGGATTCAGTTACTTAATTTAGATTTCCTATTCCTTCGTATGTCAATTTTGGTAACTTGTGTTTATCTAAAAATATGTCAATATAGTTTAAACTTTCAAATTTGTTGATATAAAGCTTTCATAGACTTTTCATCTTAGTATCTACAGGATCTGTAACAATGTTCCCACTTCAATTCTGATTGGCTATCTATGTCGTCCTTTCTCTTGATCAGTATTTCAGTCTTTACAAAGAATGTACCTTTTCTATTGTTGACAGGGGTAGACTGATGAAAATAAATTTAAATTAAATTTGTAGACAGGTCATTCAAAAATGACCACAATTACCCACACATCCTTAACCTATGCCATTTGCAGTGCAATGCTGCAGCTCCTCTCACCTCTTGAATCTGGGGTTAGCATGGGGACTGGCTTTCCAATACAATGGACGAAAAGAATAATATGTGTTTTAAAAAGCCTAAGTCTCAGTCTTACATGTACTTCCTCTCTTAGGCCCTATTATTCCCATGTAACAGTCTCAGACTAACCCACTTGAGAATGAAAGACAAGCAATCTAGTCACTATCCATGCCAGCCCACATCCAGGTAACTATTAAGAGCAGAGGGCCCTGCCTGACCCACAGCTGACTGCAGGTGCTGATCAGAAGAACTGCTGCGGTGAGCCCAGCCTAAACGAAACGACCAGCACGCACAAGAGAAGCAGGAGCTAAATGAGTGGTGGCTGTTCTAACGTAAGCTTCTGGGGCAGTTCATTAAAATGCAGTAGTAGCCAGCCAATACATTGATTTTCTTCATTTTGTGATGGTTTTCAGGGGTCTTAAATTAATTTCTACTCTTACCTTTATTCCTTCCTTCCTTCCTTCTTTTACATTTAATCTGCTGTACTTTTCCCGATACTATGAAACGAATGCTCAGCTTATTGCACCCTTTCTTCTTTTCTAATAAATATACATTTAAAGCTTTAAGTATTCCTCTAAGCTGAAATATCAATCACCTCAGATATGCAGATGACACCACCCTTACGGCTGAAAGTGAAGAGGAACTAAAACGCCTCTTGATGAAAGTGAAAGAGGAGAGTGAAAAAGCTGGCTTAAAGCTCAACATTAGCGAAGAGCTGACTCACTGGAAAAGACCCTGATGCTGGGAAAGATTGAGGGCAGGAGAAGGGGATGACAGAGGATGAGATGGGTGGATGGCATCACTGACTCGCTGCACATGAGTTGATGTAAACTCTGGGAGTTGGTGATGGACAGGGAGGCCTGGTGTGCTGCAGTTCATGAGGTCGCAGAGTCGGACACGACTGAGCGACTGAACTGAATACTTGTTCAGACTTTTAAGCACAGTACATAATCAATTTTTCTAAATATTCCATGGGTGTTCATGAGACTTCCTTGGCAGTCCAGTGGTTGGGACTTTGTCTTCCAATGCAGGGAGCGCAATTTTGCTCCCTGTCTAGGGAACTAGGATCCCACATGCCTTGGGGCCAAAAAGCCAGAATATAAAACAGAAGCAATGTTGTAACAAATTCACGAAAGACTTTAAAAATGGTCCATATCAAAAAAATCTTAGGAAAAAAAAGCAGGCAAACTCCTCTGTGACTAACTTTTGTCTATTTCTTTCAGTTCTATTTGCTTTATACAATTAGAAACTGTGTTGTTGGTATATACAAAATTATATTCTTCTGTCAGTATGAAGTGGTCTTTTCTCTAGCAGTACCTTTTGCCCTTAAGCTTACATATATTAAGATATAAAGATATTTATAAGATATTTAAATTTATTTTCTAAATTTAAATTTATTTTCATACTGAATTTTCAACTGAGGTAATTTTCAGTTCATTAATTTCATCTTCAACAACTTTGAGTCTTCTGTTAAATCTATTAATCCCAGTTAAGGAATTTTTCAGTTTGATTTTTCTTTTATACTTTCTCTTCCTCTGACATATTCAGTTTGACTCTTCTTTCATAGCTCCCATAACTCTGCCATATTTCTCCAACTTGTCCTTTGTCTCCATACACACAATAAGCACAACTTTTATAAAGTCCGGGTCTAATAATCCTAATATCTAGAGTCTTGATGAATGTGCTTCTTTTGTCTTGTTTCTTCAGATTGTTCTTAACATCATCTTGTATTCTTTGTGTTTGCTTGTTTTCTGGCGTGTGCCAGACAATGTATTTACTAAACAGCTTATAGAAATAATACAAAGCCTAAGGTGATGTTATCTTTCTCCAGAGGGAATATATGTTCGCTTCTGCCAGGTACCTATTGTTAACTAGCAACCTAAGATCATCTCAGTACAATTTTGCTTATTGAGGTTGACACAATTTCGATGCTGACATGCAAAGTCTGTAAAGGCCTAGGAAATTAGTTCCCTCTTACCCCTGAATGCACACCCATCAGATTCCTACCCAAAGCACAGACTGGAGATGGGAAGGAGCTTACATAGGTTAGACCAATGTGCCCCAAAGCTTAGCCTCTCCACTGTCCGCTCCAGGTTCAGCAAACACACCTAGAGGAGAAGCAGTTTCACAAAGCCAGGCTTCCATCCAACCTTGATTCTCTGTCCTCCCAAGAATCCTGAATTAGCAGTTCTTCACAATCTTGCTAGGTCTCTGATGCATTCAAGCAGATGTCTGTTTTGTGTTTGTTTTTTTCCCTTCTATGTCCTATTTTACTGAACTTGTTCAGCTGGTCTGAATTACCCTGAGTACTTAACAGAGAAGTCCATGAGATTTTTAAAGAGGCTGCCTTTAAATCTAAGTAGATCTAGAAGTGACTAATTTCAGGCAGTACGAGGTAAAAATGTATGTAACCTCTGAATTTGCCCTCTGTTAAAGTGGTTGGCTCCATTCCTGATACACAAACCCAAAAGAGGCCATCTTTGGCACATTCTTTCTTTTCATATATTAAATCTCTTTTGCTAAAACCACAGCTTACACAGAAAAGGTTTTCTGCTACAGCTAAGTAATACTGCCAATTATTATTTACTAAACAAAAAATGTTTTAAAGCCAGTCAAACATTAAATCCGTAACAAAATTTTCCTAATCTTAAAAATGAACCAATCTCTACTGCACCACAACCAGCAAAAAACAGCTCAAATGTGTTCAAGTGCATACCACTGGGACTCAAACATAATCGAAACCATCAAGGTCATCCTTCTCAAAATGGTGTAAGTAGAGAATGGAAAAAATTAATCACAGCAGCTGCTTTGCCTACTGCAACCAATTTCCAAGTTAACATTGTTTGCCTCGCGTTAGAATTCATTCTGTGTTGATTTATCATGCCAGTTCTGCAGCTTCATTCAATTAAAACAATGTCACGACACGTTCAAAGAAAATCATTTCAAACAGCCTAAGCTGAACTGAAGCTAACTGCAAAATTTAAAGGCCAAAAGAAGGGAAGAAAGAAGAAAAGAGGGGAAAAAAAAGAAAGACATTCATTAACCTTACTGCTTAAGCACAGACCTCTCTGTGGCTTACCAATTATATCGCCCTCAAGTGGCATGTTAATTTCTAAAGAAGAGGTCAACCTCATGTCTAATGCTATTTGATGCTGCTGACTTAATTTTAAATAGAAATTAGTTCTCTCAATGACAGAACATAAAGTATTATAGCAAATCTTTCCACTAACCTTTTAAGAAATGTACAATCAAAGATAAAATCTTCTGTGGTACACTATCAAAGCATATTAAAAAATGATTTCCAAAAGCATTCATTTCCATTAAACACTTCTAAGACATGTTTAATTTCTGCTTAAAATTTTGGAAAAACAATTTTAAAAAGAAGATGCACTTCTTTGGATTCCCTTTCGCACAATAAACTGATGCTCTGTTTTTAAATATTTTGTCTAGTATAGCTAAGGTGATTTTAAGTTCGGCTCAGTCGCTTAGTCACGTCCTTCTCTTTGTGACCCCAAGGGCTGCAGCACACCAGGCCTCCCTGTTCCATCACCAACTCCTGCAGCTTGCTCAAACTCGTGTCCATCGAGTTGGTGATACCATCCAAGCACCTTATCTTCTGTCATCCCCTTCTCCTTCCTCAGGGTCTTTTCCAATTTTAAGTTAGATATTTATAAACGTTACATCGTATCATGTAAGCAACAGTAAGTATCAAACACATACACACAAATGTGTATTTCTTGATAAAGTCTTCTCTTCGGCAGATAAAAATGGACCACTTCTAATGTAGTCAACACTAGTAAGCCATCTTATGCAAGTATATAAGATGAGAGAAGAGTTATGACTACTTAGCAATACAACTATTTTTAATTAAAAATACCAGAATATCTTGTTTGATTTGATTTTATAGTTTCATTGACTTGGCTGATGACAGTAAAGGAGAAAAGGTTAACAATGCAGGCTAAATTTAAAAGTTTGCTGCATCTAAAGTCCACTGTGAATAGCATAGCCTTCTTCCAATATTTGAAGTCATTATCCAATTTAGCAAATAAACTGCCTGGACATTTATGAACAATAAAGTTTCGACATACATCTCGTGATTTTCACTTTCATCTACTCACTAACGTAAATGAAAACACCAATCAATATTCATGTCAGAACTATACCAACTGAAACCAGTATGGCCAGATGGAGTTTAGGGGGGAAAAAAATCAACGAAAGTCTTCTGTTTAAAAAAAATGAATATATCAAAATGTCATGTACTTTTGGAAAGACAGATGTCTTATCCCTTCTCTATCTTCATGTTAATTTCAGATAAACAGCCAAATATGTCTTAAGGTACATAATTACTACAGGAACCATTCTGCAAACCATTCGTATATTAGGCCTTCATACACGTCTTCTGTTGGTGGCACAGGACATAAAAGAAGCAGCAGTTACACCAACAGATGTAAAAGTGAAGAAAAGTAACCAATAATAACCAAAATATTAAATTTATAGCATATGAATCTGGATAACCTAAATCATGTCAAGTCTTTCTCTTTTGAGTATAAATATAATTTGCAAAAAGAAGGAAATCATTCAAAACAAACTCAGGTTAATAAGATGATGATTATTCAGGAAGCTAAATAACACGTACTTAGAAAAACAAGAAATTATCCATTAAAATAAAAGATATGAAGGCAATGAAAGCCAACAGGGGTTGACGACACAAACAGAAGACAGTGCCTTTGAAAGTGTAAGGCCCAAACACGTACACACACGGCCTTCTGAAAGACCCCTAGTTACTCTTCAAACCTTTATCTTTCGCCTTCCGCTCAGAAACATGTTGTTTTCTAACACAGCGGGGACTCCGAATTTTTGTTCCCTGTAATTCCTTCCTTTCTCTTTTCTTCTCCCCAAGCACGCCACATTCTCATTTCATAGCATTAAGCCCAGGTAGTCCTTCAGCGACTTCCTTGGTTGCTAACTCCTGGAGACGGCTGTTTTCCCCTAAGTGAGGACCCACCTCTTAAAGCCCTCCTGTCTCACCGTCTGCAATCATGTCTTTTACAGGGCATTCTTTGACATCAGAAACCAGCACCACACATACATGTGTGTATGTGAATCCACAGTGCCTCACACGACATACAGCACAGAGAAGAAGTGAACACAGGCAGCACAGGAACGCTCACACATCCCAAAAACTTATTAAATGGAAGCCTGACTGTTTTCAGAATAAAATTCAAACGAGAGTTAATGATGTTACAGAAACAACTGTTATTTCCCACCCACAGTAATGGGTGGCCAGGCTCAAGTGGTATGACCAGGGACTACTCCAGAGCCCATTTCATTCACCAGCTTTGGAGGGGAGAGGGTTAGGATTAAGAAGATTCTGTTACTGACTGCTTCACTCACTCCCAGGAGACACTGCTCTCCCAAAACAGGACAAAAAGCGATCAGCACCTTGACCTTTCCTGTAACATCTAACACCCAATAACGCTGAGAAGCAGGTCTCTCTCTAACGATGCTTCAATATGGAAGCATCATAAGCGCAAGGACTATGTCATTCAACATTTCTTAGATGTTGAGTACTATGAAGTATGTTCTACTATGAGTGTTCCTTAAAAGTAAACTTCGATGCTTGGCACTTCAGCCACACTGAAAAATGAAACAAAGTGAAAGTGGCTCAGTTGTGCCCGACTCTTTGTGATCCCATGGACTGTATAGTCCACGGAATTCTCCAGGCCAGAATACTGGAATGGGTAGCCACTGGGGATCTTCCCAACCTGGGATCAAACCCAAGTCTCCCACATTGCAGGCAGATTCTTTACCAGCTGAGCCACAAAGGAAGTCCAAGAATACCGGAGTGGGTAGCTTATCCCTTCTCCAGCGGATCTTCCCAACCCAGGAATCAAACCGGGGTCTCCTGCATTGCAGACGGATCCTTTATCAACTGAGCTATCAGGGAAGACTTACCTTTTTTAAGTCACATAATCCTCACAACAACACTAGAAGGTAGTTACCATTATCATTTCCATTTAATACATTTGAGGTTACAAAACTGGTCCCCATCCTAGAACACCCACTTCAGCAGTATAGCGTAAAGCCTCTCTTCTAAAGACCCTGATTCTACCAGGCGTTCATGGGTAGCTCAAAATGTTTAGCACAAAATCTAGAAAAACCCTCTTCAGATTTAAGTTTACTTTCACAATGAGCCCAAATCTAATTTATTTTCCACATACATCACAGAACATACCATTACCATACTCCTTTCACATGAGCACCCCTTTTCAATGTCCTCACATGTCTGTTACTGACTAGGACCAACATTCACATGCTGTGTGCCTTAACCAACCTTTCACATGAATGGAAACTGGTACATGATCATCACTTCATCCACATGATTCACTGGCAAATATGCATAAACTTCAGCACAAGACACACACACAGAGAACAGTATAATTATCTGAATCAAGACTGAGCTTACAAGTGTTACCTCAGACCCAGAAGTCTGGGATATCAAATATTTAGTAATCTTGACCATGTACTGATTATGAATACAGCCTAAGGCTCTTTGAAACTGGTTTCTTAAATTTTGCTGCATAAATATCACTCTCATAACTGCTCCAAAAGTACTAATTCAGCTCTTAAAGAAACCTGCTCTTCTGGGGCATAAATTTTAGTTACATTTGACTTACTGGCAACTTACACTACCCTTGCTTCAATGTTCCTAAATTGTTAAGAACAAACTCAGTTTACAGTGATTTTGAATTATTTTAAGTGATTTTGAATTATTTTAAGTGATTTTCAATTATTAAATTCTATTAATACAGTACGTTTACCATCTCTTACTCTTGGTTCCTCTACAATATTATCCTCCACATGTAACAGACTATGAAATCTTAAGATTTTAATTTTAATCTGTTCCCTTGTCTTTGTTCCAACTGTCATTGCCATTCTTCAGGCCCTTGCTACTGAATGATATCAAAATTTTACAGTTTTATACTCATATCTCTTCTGTAGCCCTCATGTTTCTACTCATTTCTCAAATTTTGCTTTTTTATTTTGTTTAATCTGTCCTTAAAACTGCAAATTTGTACTGCTCTTATATAATCTTACAAATAAAAAGGCAAAAAAGTAATAAATCACTGTTCTATAACCCCAAGCAATACAAGTGATAAATTTTTTAAACTCAATTCCTTACCAAGTAATAAAGAAAAAATTATCATATCAGTATGAAACATGGAGATGGCCAAGTTCATGGTAAGCAGGCTACTTACTGATATTGTTTTTGAATTTAAGAAAAGCTTCCTGGTGGCTCACACGGTTAAACAATCTGCCCGTAATGCAGCAAACCAGGATTCGATCCCTGAGTCAGGAAGATCCCCTGGAGAAGGGAATGGTTACCCACTCTAGTATTCTTGCCTGGGAAAACCCATGGACAGAGCAGCCTGGTAGGGTCTCCCCAGTGGCTCAGCGGTAAAGCATCTGCCTGTGATGCAGGAGACCCGCGGTTCCATCCCTGGGTCAGGTAGATCCCCCAGAGGAAGGCATGGGCAACCCACTCCAGTACTCTTATCCAGAGAATCCCATGGACTGAGGAGTCTGCAGGCTATGGTCCACAGGATCACAGAGAGTCACAAAGAACTGAAGTGACTGAGCAACACACGCATTGTAATCAAAACTTAGATTTCCGGTATTTCCTTATTATAAACTATTTTGTTCTAAAGGGATGGGTTTACTAAAACATATAACATACTTTACCAAAGAAATAATTAAATTTAGTTCTATGGCTAATCCTTAAACAAGTTCTATTTCAATGTCCGCAGGGTGAAACCACGGCACTTACGTCTCCTGCCATTGGCAGGCGGGTTCTTTACCACCAGCACCAGCTGGGAAGCCCAAAAGTTAAGCCAAATTCCATCAAAAACTACAGTAGTTTTCTGCTCAAACTCAAAGCAAAAGAAGGTATAAATAATGAGTTCATTCACTCACAAAATAAACTTAGATCACCTATGTTAAGCAGGCACAAAAACGGGTGGCCAAGCTCAAGGGGTATAACCGTAGACTACTCCACACCCCACTTCATTTTTACCAACTTTGGAGGGGACAGGGTAAGGATTAAGAAGATTCTGTTACAGTTTCACTCACTCCCAGAAGACACTGTTCTCCCAAAATGGGCCAAAAAACATCAGCACTTTGACCTTTTCTTTAACATCTAACACGCAATAGCCCTGAGGAGCAGGTTTCTCTCTAATTTTTCTATTCCTTTGATTACTTCAGTGAGAATATTAGAGATATGGAGGTTAACGCCTGTGATGAGGTTACCATCTAACTCCTTAAGACCTCTGTCACAGTAATTTTAACCAAGTAGATTCTAACAATCTCTTTTCGGATAAGATAAATCACAGGCAAAATTTTCTATCTCAACTGAGTTTGGAAAACATTTGGTTACAAGTAATTATTCTTCCCTAAAAACTAACTCCATCTTTAAGCTTGCTCTTCTACACACTAGTCCTTTTAAATATCAAAATGTTACTTACAAAAGAAAGCATTCCTATTTTAAGACGAGATTACTTTAAAAATCATTAAACTTTGAAAAAATTTAAACCAAAAAAAACTAGTTTTCGGACTGTCTTGAAATCTTTTTTGGAATAATTTCTATTAGCATCCTAAGAAATTTAGTATATCTCAGACCACAAAGAGCCTATTAAATATCTGGTACACAGCAGGCCTTTGAAATATCCTTGCAGAGTAAAATAAAAATGAAACTTAAAAACCAAATGTCATGAAACTGACCTTCACTGAATTGATCTGTTTACAGTTCTAAGTCAACAATAATAGTCTCTCTTCCTAAAACTTAAAGACATGCTCTATGTTATCAAATTGTACTGCTAAACTACAAACTCCAATAGGTTAATAAGCAATCTGAAACATTTCACACCATTCAATAAAAATATATTATCTAATCTTTTTTCAAATCAACAATCTATCCTTAAGAGGTTCCTGTATAAAATATCAAAGATAGATGTGCAGATGTTTTTATTTTCACTTGTAATTAAGATCATATCCTGCCAAATATCAAGGTCTAACCTAGGCATTGAAAAGAGAGACTTGGCCGATCGTTAAATTTTTACTTACCGTCCATCAGTTTCTCAGAACAACGGAAGACCAAAGTAGTTTATATCGAGTCTTTCAACACAACAAGAAAGCCACAAGAGTCAAAGAACAAAGGCTTAAGTAAAGATAACCAACTGCATTGATCTCTTTTCTCCTCTCATAATTCCTCCAAAACAAAAGTCAGCTCAGCAGCCATTCTGCAGGTGACAATCTTAAGAAACTGAACCTGACCAATAACTCCATACCAACTCAAAAGCTATGGCTAGCCAGATTTTATCTGCAAGCCCAGGAGAAATAAAAGGAATTTAAAAATTATGTTCCACCATTAACACAGATTATTACTAGGAGCTAGACCCCGGTTCGATTCCTGGGTCAGGAAAAGCTGCTGGAGAAGGGCTAGGCTGCCCACTCCAGTATTCTTGGGCTTCCTTTGTGGCTCCACTGGTAAAGAATCCACATGTAATGTGCGAGGCCTGGGTTCGATCCCTGGGTTAGGAAGATCCCTTGGAGAAGGGAAAGGCTACCCACTCCAGTATTCTGGCCTGGAGAATTCCATGGACTGTATAGTCCATGGGGTCGCAAAGAGTTGGACACAACTGAACCACTTTCTCTTTCCATAGAGAGTACTGTGAAAAACATTATAAACCCACATTATTAATTAGCATTGCCATGTTGAAGTCCTACAAACTAGAAAAAACATTTGAAAGGGCATTTACCCATCTTACAATCTGTGTAAACACACTGACAATATATGTCCTCAGCTTAGATCCAAGACAAACCTTTCAAGGCTGTAATTGTTCAAAATTAAGACCCATTTTTAAACCATCATAAAGTCAAATTATCTTCATAAAAAATTTCTGGGAAAAGTCTCACTACAACTTAATCATGCCCGAAGCTAAAACAGTTTTGCAATCTGTCTGTTCACACACACAGCAGGCTAACTACAGCACCTGACAGCTAGCCCTTGCCAACGCTGGGGACTTGCTCTACCACTGTGGCACATCCTATAAAGCCATTTCTCAGAGCACAGGAACGACGACCAGGCAACTTTAATGGCACAATTATCACTGACTCACTGAAACGCAACATCTTTTATCAATCAGCGTTAACTCCATTCACGTACTGTTTATAAGATCGTCATGGATTCAAACAAGTCCCTCCTTAATAACTGGCCAAACCATCCTAGGTATAACTTTAATCTTCATTTCTGTTTGTCATTTTATGAAAGTATGATAAACAGTCTTAAAGGATTTAATGCAACAGCTTTTCTCTTTCATACAACACTGTGGGCTCCTTCAACGATGGGGATTTTTTCCTTACTCATGATCACAAGAACCGTACTGAGTGATCTATCAGATATCATATATTTGTTACCTTCATTACTCTTAAATAATTCTATGATGATCTTATAATAAACAAGGAAACATTCTAAAGTTAACATGGGCTCAAAGTCAATGTGATAGTCTCAATTTCCAGTCCCTTCTCACGTGGACGGAGTGACTTGACAGAGTTTATCAACCTCAGCACTGTTGACATTTGGGGCAGGAGAATTCTTTGTTGTTGGGGCTGTCTTGTGCATTGTAGGATGTCTAAAAGCATCCGTGGCACCTACCTACTAGATGCCATTAGTACTCCTTTCAAGTTGTGACAACCAAAAATAACTCCAGAAATTGCCAAATGCCCCTGAAGGGCAAGATCAATCCACAGCTGACAACCATCAAGCTAAGGGAATGTTGGCTGAGGGAGAAAGAGCAGAGGTCTTTCAGGTGTTCAAGCAATTTGGCCCGGCTCTGACACTCCAGTGACCTGCCAGGAGAAGAGCTTGTTCCAAGCAGCCCCTTTGGGCAGAGGCTAGCAGGAACATAAAGGTAACATAAAGGTAACCGAAACACCCACAGCTGGCCCAGGCCAAGCTGGCTAAACCCAATCAGCAGAACTCCAGCCCACACAGTGTAGACTAAATAAAGAGCACAGAAATCAATACTTGTTATTTTAAGCCAATGAGTTTTAGCACAGCTTACATAGAGCACTGTTGTGGCAATTGTTGACAAATACAGCCAACCTGACTCAAAAACCCACTATTACCTCAACTGTATCAAGCAGTTTTCTTTACTGAATTAATATCCCCACCTCCAGGATATGCTTAATACTAGTAGAGATGCAATACAATCCACTTTATTAATAAGTATAAATACTAAAAGTTAAATTTGTAAAAAATTTTCAACAAGCTACTCGTATTATCTTCTCATTCCCACACCATTAAGCCACTGATTCAAAAAACACTATGGACATAATACAGCACAATCTCATTTCTCAAACACTGAATCTAAGGCTTCCTTCTCTTATCAGTCCCAGAGTTATACACAGCCAAACCCAAAACAGTATCTCCAAGTTTACACTTACTTTTATAAATAAGTTGCTATATGGAAACTTAAAAGACAACTTTTTTTAAAGTTCAGCAATATTTAAAAGACTGAAATTTTCATACAGATACACACAACAAATACTTATCTTACAGCTACCGTTTACTGGACATTATCCCAGGCAGTGAGACTATAAAAAAGGACATCACCACCCTCCTGGAGCTTACATCCTGGCAACACAGCATTATGTAGGTACACAGCATTATGGCACTTTCCAAATGTCTCACATGTACTAATTCACTTATAAGTCCTCACAAGCCTGTGAGAGACTACCTCTATACAGAGACGAAGAAAATAATGACTGGATTTGCCCAAAGCACAATACAAGCATTAGGGCCAGCCAGGAGTCTCAGTTCACACGTTTGGACCACTGTACTACACTGCCCCTTTGCAGCTTTAATAAAAGCCATTTTCGAGTCAAAGAGCATGAGTTCACTCACAAAATCAATTCCTCATACAAAAGAAGGAGGTAAGACAAACGCATATGTAATGATCTCTAAGATATATTAAGAAAAACGGGAACAAGAAAAACACATACTTGTTTTATTGTTACCAATACCTAATTCATAATTCTGAAATAAAAATATTTTATGAGGCAACTGAGCAGAGAATGCTACCACCCCTGGATCCTTTTGTTGATAATGTGAAAAGTAGCAATCCTTGAACAGAGGGTACAAGAATTTTTTTATAATTGCCATCCACACATATTTAAAAAATAATTGATGGGTTATATAAACTCATGCTGTGCTGTGCTTCATCACTCAGTCCTATTCCACTCTTTTCAACCCCATAGACTATAGCCCCTGTCTCTTATACACATCTAGATGTGTATAAGAGACAGCTTCAGTCGTGTCCGACTCTGTGTGACCCCATAGACGGTAGCCCACCAGGCTCCCCCGTCCCTGGGATTCTCCAGGCAAGAACACTGGAGTGGGTTGCCATTTCCTTCTCCAATGCATGAAAGTGAAAAGTGAAAGTGAAGTCGCTCAGTCGTGTCCGACTCAGCGACCCCATGGACTGCAGCCCACCAGGCTCCTCCGTCCATGGGATTTTCCAGGCAAGAGTACTGGAGTGGGGTGCCATTGCCTTCTCCGCTAGTACAGCATAGTTAGTTACTATTCATTTGGTATGTATTGATAACCTCAAAGAGAAACTACATGCAGACTCCAACTCTGCCAAATTCTTTTAAAGGAAATTTAAAATCAAGGTATTAAAAAACTGGTCTGGAGGACCAAATGGCTTGTATCTATTTCTCTCCTATAAACCACTGAATTTCAAATTTAAAAAGCTTTGATAAAACACATATTTTTGGGTGCCCGTAATTACCCAGAACTCATACACCACCTGCCTCACTGACACGCCTACATGTGGATGTCTGACTTCAAACTCAGCTCTAAGTCAGAAATGTGAAGCCCCACCCCCAAACCTGCTCTTGTCTCAGTCTTTCCTCAGGAATTGGTGACTGTTACTTCAACCAATCAACACCTGCGAGCTACTCCTCTGAGTTTTCCCTCACCCTCCATATCCAATTTGCCAGCAAATCCTACTGGCTCTTAAGTTATCTATTATGTAGGATCTGAGTATTTAGAAGTCCTCTTGTTCAAGTTCCTCCTCTGCCCCCAGCTGGTCTCCCTGCTGTCAGTATCACCCACAGCCTTTCTCCACACAGAAGCCAGAAATAAGCTACTAAAACCTAACTGAGCCCACAGCACTCCGCAGCTTTCCATTTCACATTCAGTAGTATCCAAAATCTCTACAGGATAGGCACTCTGCTAACTTTCTAACCTCGAATCTCACCACACTTCCGTGCCCTGAACTGCTGATCTCTCTGCCTGAAACGTCCTGTTCCCAGACAACCTGAATGCCCCCCCATCACGCTACTCATGTCTCTGCACTCCCTTCATCTTATAAGAGATCCCTTGACTAAACACACAGCCACTGTCCATCTTCTTTTTCCCACAGCACTGACAGGACCTAAAGAAAACATCCTCTTGTTTCCTGTCTGTCTGTACTACTGCCATGCCTGCTCCTCAAGAGTTCACTGCCCCCATCTGCCTCCTGAAACAAAGCCTGGTAAAAGGACCCTACATGACAACCTGTGAGCCTGGCCTAGGATGACAACCTATACAAACGAGAGCAGTGCTTCTCAAGCTTCAGCATACATGGTATCATCCACGTGGCTTGAAAGACAGACTGCTGAGCTTTGGCCCAGAGTTGCTGATTCAACTAGTCTGGGCTGAGGTTTGAACATTTACAAGTTCCCAGGAGGTGTGGATACTATAGTCCCAGGACCACATTTTGAGAATCAGTGAACTAGACATTGTTTCACTCCAACACACCTGTCAGCAACTGAAGTTGACCATGACAATGAATCTCAACTGGTGGAAAAGGACAGGAATATAGTAAAAAGGTGCCTCCCTTTGGATCCACAACATAAAATACATCTCTTCTGACTTATGAGAATTATACAGGACTTGTGTCTTTCAGTAATGCAATGTAAGCATCACTCCGTGCATAGCATTTCTCTAAGAATGGGGATCAGGAGAGTTGAGGTTGCATTCTCTAACACGGTCTCGTGCTCTTGCGCAGCCCATGCTAAAGACCACTGCTGGGTCTCCATCCTTTAGACAGGCAGACAGGAAGGTCGCTGTCTTGCATAGTCCACGCTTAACACCACTGCTGGGTCTCCATCCTTTAGACAAGCAGGCGAGAAGGTCACTGTCTTGCATAGTCCACACTAAAGACCACTGCTGGGTCTCCATCCTTTAGACAAGCAGACGAGAAGGTTGCTGTCTTGCACAGTCCACGCTAAAGACCACTGCTGGGTCTTCATCCTTTAGACAAGCAGACGACAAGGTCGCTGTCTTTTAAAGAGATCATGAAACACAGAAGTAGTAGACGCCAACCGGGATGGACAGCTGCCCAAATCACAACTTACCATCCCTAAAAATAATCCAATACCCAGGGTGGTCTAGGTTATGTCAGTTAATCCCAGGCCTTACTCACGGCAAACTGGCCCAAAATACATTCTCTCTCCAAAGAATATGAAGTTTGAATAAAATCTGAGAGGCATGATGCCAAATTATGTAGCACATGGAATGCTGCTCAATGTTACCTGGCAGCCTGAATGGAATCGGAGTTTGAAGGAGAATTTATACATGTATATGTATGAACTACCGCAAGATTATTAAATGGAAGTTAAAAATAGAAAAAGAGCAAGGCTCTCAACAGGGAAGGTCTAAACTTCTACTACTGAGGTTCTCAAACCTTATATACAGCTTTGTTCTCCAGCTATTCCTTTAACCCTTAGTCCTACACCCAATTATCTTCCAACAAACTCCTTTTTGCCTAAATCATCCAGAATTGTTTATATATTTGTAACAAAAATACTTACTAAAAAAAGAGCAAATGTATTAACTTGTAAGAAAACTGTATTATTAATAGAAATGCACCTTATGTAGTATCAACATTTTTCCCCTATCAACTCGACATTTCCAATCTCCAAACTATGATAGTATCCACATAATCAATGCATCTTAGACTGCACATCACATTTCTGACTTGACAATATCAACTCCTTCTTGTACTTCCTTTCAGAAAAGTCCTCTGAAGCTCAGCAAAAAGACATCGATTTGCCTCGATATATTCAGTAGTACTGTTTGCCTATTATGTACCAATATTACATGCACTGGGAATATAGAAGTAAATAACAAAAACAGGTTCTTAAGTATCTTATATTCTGCTGGGGTGATACAAAAAAATAAAAAATAAAAAAAAAACTAGATAATAAATGCTATTGCAAAAAAATAGAGACTTATGTGAAATAATGAGTAACCAGATTGCTTTTATATTAAATGGGCAGAGGAGGCCTCTCTAAAGTGACATTTAAGCTAAAATCTTAATGACAAGAAGAAGCCAGCCGGTTAAGATCAATGCAGAGAAAACATAAAGGTACTTGCGCTGGGAATAGACTTATTCTTAACAGCCAAGGTGACTACAGGGTGTTGAGGAAGAAGGAAAATCATTTAAGATGAGGTCAGAGATAGAAAGTACCGTATCATGTAGGGCTTTGTAACAAAAGGCAAAGAGTTTTGAGCCTTTTATAAATTAATTATATAGTATAAGGAGGCTATCCAGGACAGGATACTCAGAATAGCTGAGCAAGGAACGAAGATGAAAAAAATTATAAATAGTGGTTATGATAAAAATTTCAGCACTGCAAGGAACCTTAGCTATCAGAGCCTAGCCCCTCATTTTGCTGAGAGGGCACTGCAGCTTTGGTGGCTAGGCCAAAGACAAGCACTAAGTTGTACTTGGTGCTTTCTGACATTCAAGCCAAAGCTCTTTCCGTATTTCTTGCCTCAATCTGAAATCTAGAACTAAGTCTTTACTATGTGCATTTCCAAAGTGACACAGCAACATCCAAACAAAAATATATATATTTTTAATAATTTTAAATTATTCACACGTCTGGTCTCTCGTGTGAAATTTTTTTAAAGCAGCTGCCAATGCTTACCACCAGATATCTCTCTTTCCAAAGAATGTGAATCAGGAAAAAAGCAAAACAAAACATTGAATATAAACAAAATATACTTACATCTGGGTATTCTTTTACAGGCACATAAAGTTTCTCTTGTAACTGAACAATAGGTCCCACAGCATCAGGCAATTCTGCACTCCTTTTCTCTGTACTGCCATTTAATGTGTCATTGTACATGTCTTTCCGTACTCTGCTAATTTCTGTTAAAAGTAAAAATTTTAAATGTGTTAGACAAAAAAATATTCTTACTAGTCCAGGAAAAAAAATAAATAAGAGGGTAAGGGAGGATTTCATTGATTAAGTGTTAAAACTTAAAGAAGTCAAGAGTTGTTGAGCTATACTGTCATTCTCTGGATTAAGTCCGTGTATAACCAAACTACAGTCTTAAGTAAACTCTACCAGAAGCCAAATTTACACCAAATAATATATTTTATTAAAAATAACTTCAGAGCCCAAGCTCTTATTCACTATAATACAAACCAGTTATTTTGCCTAATTTCTCCATGCCTAAACAAATGATAGCTTCAGCCAAATACCTCCCCAAGAATGCCTATTGGACAACACTAATGCCAAAGGCTCCTTTATACTTCAGAAATAATCTCTCTAAATGAAATTCAAACTGGACCACTTCCTTAGGTATTTTAAGTATCTCTGGAATATCCAAACAGAGATGTCCAATAGATACAGAGATTCAGAAGTCTGAGTGTGATACACAAACGAACTGGTTAAAGCTACAAGAACAAAAAACATGTCTTAAGAGGGGATTGGGAGAAGAAAGAACTGAATGACCCTAGGAAAAGCAACATTTAAGGAGTAGGAAAAGAAGCTCCAAACCAAGACGTAACGGACGTGGATAGGATAACTAGGGAAGAGAGGCATCTAAGAAGCTAAGAAATGACAGATTCAAGGACAGGGTAATCAACAGTATCAAATACCACAAAAGCATGGTAAGGTAAAGAGCAAAAAGAGGGTACCTTGGATTTGACCACTAAGTCAATGTTGATCCAGAAGTTGTGAGGAAAAGATGGTATGGTGATCAAACTACACTGAGTTAATGAATGAAATACAAGAAACCAGAGATACCTAAAGTCAATAATTTTTTAAAACAATTATCATGACAGTTCTCAGGTATAAATATGACTTCTTAAAAAAAATGAGAAATCTATTTTAATGGATCAAGTCCTATACAAGGAAATCAATTCTTTCCAGAGTTCTTTATGTAGCTTTTACAATGTGCTAAAGGACAGGCCCCTACCTACTGCAATACACTAATAACAGTTGTCATTATTAATTTAGCTGAATGTTTCTGTAACCAACTCTCAATGACACAGACTATGTCCTCCTTTGGGAAGAGGCTTGGGTCCATTAGTATTGATATTGAAAAATAAGATCGCAAAAGAAGTAATTATTAATAAAAAAAATTTAGATAAGATGACTAGGTTAAAGAATACATAAATATACAAAAAATACAATTTCACCTGGAAAGAGAGATACATTTACCACTCCTGTTGTATTTGTATGCCTTCCAAACATTGAATTTCAATTTATTGCTATTAAGGAACTATCAAAAGCAATGCACACTTTAATTTTCTTAACTAGTTATTTAAATTGTTTCCAGTTAAATAAAATCCACTTCAGTAAAAAGGCATGATCAAAGATGTTTTTTACCCAGCTATATTAGTCCAACCGGTGAAAATTTTGCACTACAGTACATTTTCTGCTTCAGTGATGGCAATTTTATCTCTAACAATTTGCTTGTGAAAGTTTACCAAATGTTTATCTCTCATAGCAAGTGAACTTTTGTAAAAGAAAATCAAAAGAAGGTAACTTGTATTTAACTACATTACAAGGGCAACATTTTCTTTCTTTTTTATACTTTTGCTTTCATAATGAAATCTTCCCCAAAGATGTCCAGTATCAAATCAGTGTTTATCTTAAAATTAGCATATGACAGCAATTCTCAAATCAAATTTCTAGTGACCAACAATTTAAATATAAATGGTTGTTTACATAATTATGTAATTACAGCACAGAATTAAATGGAGGGCATGAGAAAAAATTAATTAAAACTCCACATCAATCCTTCAGTCCAGGTCTCTATGTAGAAGCACTTCCAACATTAGTTTATTCCATTAAAATTTCCTCTTCAAAAGCTGCCCAATTCTTATTATGAAGCTGCTGCTGCTAAGTCGCTTCAGTTGTGTCTGACTCTGTGCAACACCAGAGACAGCAGCCCACCAGGCTCCCCCATCCCTGGGATTCTCTAGGCAAGAACACTGGAGTGGGTTGCCATTTCCTTCTCCAAGGCATGAAAGTGAAAAGTGAAAGTGAAGTCACTCAGTCGTTTCCGACTCTTAGAAATGCCATGGACTGTAGCCTACCAGGCTCCTCCGCCCATGGGATTTTCCAGGCAAGAGTACTGGAATGGGTTGCCATTGCCTTCTCCTTATGAAGCTAATAACACTCAAATATATATATATAGCTGACAATAGCATAAAAGGAAACCATAGACAAAATCTGCTTATAGACAGAGATGCAAATATCCTAAATGCACAGACATCACTGGCATAATGCACTAAGACAAGGTGGATTTTACACCATGAAAGCAAGAATTCTTCAATATTTTTTTAATCTATTAACACAGTAATACAGTTAGCTGAAGAGGAAAAAGTGATTTTCAGCTAAACAAATTTATCTAACTTAGAAAAGTTGAAATAATCAATTATAAACTAAAAAATTCAGATGACTAGATTTAAAAACAGTATACAAAAAAAACCCAGTAACATATATCTATCTGACCAGATGATATAATGAAAGAAAAGATACATTTACCACTTAAGCTGTATTTCTAGAAACTCTTTTGTGATTATTTAATACCTTAAAAGTTCCATTTTGTTACCTATTATATCCCTGGTTCTTACAATAGTGGCTGGGAATACGGTGGGTCCTCAATTAATACTCACTAAATGAGTATTGATGGATGGGTGAATGGAGAGAGGAATGAGCCAGGTTCTAGGGCATTGAAGTTAAACAAGTCATGGTCCCAGTCTAATATGGGAGGCATATGAATACAGAGGTACTTTAAGGTAGAACAACAGTAAGTAAGAGATACGGATTAGACACAAAAACAGGCATTATCAACCTTGCTACAGACAGGGCATTAGGATCAAGAAAAGTCAACAGGACAGGAACTCTGACATTGTTTTCTAATGACAGGAGTATGTGAAGCAAAATTACATTGAAATTATATATTTATTTCAGTCTCTAAAATATATCACTTAATTTAATAATAGAAAAGAAATTACATACAAGACAGCACTAATGGAAATGAAAAGATGACTAAGACAGCTTGAGTTCACAAGGTACTTAGAATTTTCACTGTGGAGTCCCACCAGCTGAGCACCACACCTTTATCAGTAGCACCTTTCCAGCCAGAAAACCATTAGCCTTTCTCGGCACATTACTTAGGACACTTGAGACAGAGCAAGTTCTGATGCCAGTTTCTAATGCCAGTGTCATTTTAGAGTCTCTTACTTAACCTCTCGGTGCCTGTGAAAAGTGTAAGTGAAAGGCGCTCAGTCGTGTCCTACTCTTTGCAACCCCATGGACTATTCACTCCATGGAATTCTCCAGGCCACAATACTCGAGCGGGTAGCCTTTCCCTTCTCCAAGGGACTTTCCCAACCCAGGGATCGAACCCAGGTCTCCCGCATTGCAGGAGGATTCTTCACCAGCTGAGCCACAAGGGAAGCCCAAGAACACTGGAGTGGGTTTCCTATCCCTTCTCCAGGGGACCTTTCCAACCCAGGAATCAAACCAGGGTCTCTTGCATTGCAGGCAAATTCTTTACCAAGAGTTTATCAGGGAAGCCCAAGAATACTGGAGTGGGTAGCCTGTACTTCATATAATTAAAGGTTGCTTATCGAATGATGGTGACTGAATCCACTGGTTTCCAACCTCATTAGGCAAAAACTCATTTATTATTTTCCCCATAACTCCAATGGTTTTAAAAGCTGCCTCCAAAGCATTTCATTCTTTAAGGCTATCAAGAAGAGCTTTCGTTAATGCTATCCTATCAAGCTGATATGATCAAAGGTAAAGTATTACAGAAACCTGTCATAGGTATGGGCATGGGTAACACTCTGATTCCTTCTTAAGTGGTGGGCTCACACGTGTTCATTTATGAAACATACAAACGCCTCATCATTAGTATGCTGTATACATTCTTTTGTTGCATCAAACATTGCAAGATATAGTTAATGTCCCCATCTCCACACTGCTGCTGCTGCTGCTGCTAAGTCGCTTCAGTCGTGTCCGACTCTCTGCGACCCCATAGACGGTAGCCCACCAGGCTTCGCCGTCCCTAGGATTCTCCAGGCAAGAGTACTGGAGTGGGTTGCCATTTCCTTCTCCAATGCATGAAAGTGAAAAGTGAAAGTGAAGTCGCTCAGTCATGTCCGACTCTTCGCGACCCCATGGACTGCAGCCTACCAGGCTCCTCCATCCATGGGATTTTCCAGGCAAGAGTACTGGAGTGGGGTGCCATTGCCTTCTCCCATCTCCACACTACCTTCATCAAACTACCACAGTGGTTTAGAGAAGTAAAAGTTCAGAGCCATTTGCTTACTCACCAAGTATACAAATTCCTACTACTTATAATTACCCCAAAATAACCCCAATGTCAAGAAAACTTGTTTTAGACATCTCTAAATTCTTAAATGTTATAAATTTACTGAATTTTCCCTTTCCTGAAATTTCTCCCACTCACCCCCACTCAACACTCCAAAGCTCATAAAAAAGTTCTGAAATCTAAGTATCCTCTTCTCTAAGCTATATGACATAGTTCCATACTCTTACTCATTTAGGTGTTAATTCATTCGTCTGTCTCTTTTAAAATGGAAAACCCTGTACCACACAGATCCTTCCCTGACCACCAGTGAGTACGCACCCTGAGGCTGCCTACCTCCAGTTTCAAACACTCCGCTTCCTTTGCACCTTCAAGAATACCTTAATTGCTTTGGCGAGCACAGTGCACTGCTGACAAGGTCAAAGCTAAGTTTCAACCATTCCACACTTCTAGGGCCCTTTCCTTAGACAGCAGGAGACAAATTAACATTTTTTCATGGTAGCTTTCTACCAGACTAATACCTTCAGACTGATGATAATCTATCAGTTAACATTCCTAAGGGATAACTATTCTGTGAGGCAAGGATCCAACTAACGGCAATTTCATACCACACATATTTCTCTAAACTTCAGGCACACTTTATCAACTATTTGATGACATGTCAAGCTACACTAGAACTGGAATCTTCCTTTGGATCCACCAGAGCTAAACAGGAAATAATCACTTCTGGAATCTAAAGGCTGTGCTAACAAGTTGAGAATATAATTTTTTCAGCTTTGGGAAGTATTAACCTTTTTAGCAGTCAGACTCCTCTCATTTTCCGTGTTTTCTTGAATTGATATTCAGTCATCACATTTTTTTTTCAAATTCCAATACCTTAAAAACTATTTTTTAATCCAGTCCTGAAAATCTACTTTGGCTGTACTGCTTTGTCTCTTCATATTTCTCTGCTTTAATTATCCTGATATTTTCCTTTTCCAAACTAAAGCTCAATTATCAGTCAGTGAATTATACTAAGAGGAAAAGCAGTTATTACACAGTTCTGTTTTATGCAACCTGTATGGATGCGAGAGTTGGACTGTGAAGAAAGCTGAGCACCAAAGAATTGATGCTTTTGAACTGTGGTGTTGGAGAAGATTCTTGAGAGTCCCTTGGACTGCAAGGAGATCCAACCAGTCCATCCTAAAGGAGATCAGCCCTGGGATTTCTTTGGAAGGAATGATGCCAAAGCTGAAACTCCAGCACCTCATGCGAAGAGTTGACTCACTGGAAAAGACTGATGCTGGGAGGGATTGGAGGCAGGAGGAAAAGGGACAACAGAGGATGAGATGGCTGGATGACAGCACAGACTCTATGGACCTGAGTCTGAGTGAACTCTGGGAGTTGGTGATGGACAGGGAGGCCTGGCGTGCTGCGATTCATGGGGTCGCAAAGAGTCGGACACGACTGAGCGACTGAACACCTCGTTGGCCTTGAGTCATTTCCCTTTCCCCTAATTCACCTATGGATTTAATTTAACTAAAAGCTTTGCTTTAAAATCATTCTTGTTTCATTAAGCCTTAACTAACTTTGGCTTTCGCTTTTCCATTACCACCACTTTTACTGCATCTGAACCACTGGACGTGCATCCCATCCACTGCCACCTTACAATTCTGCACAGTTTTAAATTTTTTTGTAGTTGCTTTACAATGTGGTGTTAGTTTCTGCTGCACAGCAAAGTAAATCAGTCATAAGTATACATATATCCACTTTTCTTAAAGATTTCCATCCCATTTAGGTGACCACAGAGTACCGAGTAGAGCTCTCTGTGCTATTAAGTAGATTCTCATTAGTCATCTATTTTATACATAGCAATGTAGCACATTCTTTTAAAATCTGAATTATCAAATTAACAGCTAATCACTCTGTGGAAGAGTAGAGTGTCTGAAATAAAAACACGGAAAAAAATACTGGAGAACAGAAAAATACAGGCTGAGAAATCTAAATTACAAAATTAAGTAGTCATTTCCAAAGATCAGTACAAAATGCTGTGTATAAATTCAATGCTGCAAAATTGAAAAACTAGATAAAGAATAAAATATAGCCCTATTTTACTTTCTGATTTAGAATTAAGAAAACAAGATTAGGAAATATAAAAAATTTACCACCTCAGTAGTGAAGGAAAAAAAATTCTAATGATATAAATTTTCAAAAGGATTAAAAAATTATTTTAAGAATCTGTAACAATGCAGATTAAAAGATAACTTTTCAGGGACATCCCTGGTGGTCCAGTCATTAATAATCTGTCTTACAGTGCAGGGGATGCAAGCTTGATCCCTGGTCAGGGAACTAGATCCCACATGCCAAGGGGCAGCTAAGTCCCCAAACCACAGCTAAGACCTACCTGCACAGCCAAAAAGAAATACTTTTTTTTTTAAGGATGACTTTTCAAAGCATTGAACAAAATCTGATACAAACGACACATTAAACTTAATGTTATGACAGCTAATTCTAATTGCTCAACTGGCTAAGGAATTCCTGCTGAGCTATTCAAATTCTAAAAAATGATGCTGTGAAAGTGCTGCATGCAACCTGCCAGCAAATTTGGAAAACTCAGCAGCGGCCACAGGACTGGAAAGGTCAGTTTTCACTGAATACCAAAGAGTGATACCAAAAAATGTTCAAACTACTGTACAATTGCACTCATTTCACATGCTAGCAAGGTCATGCTCAAAATCCCCCAAGCTAGGCTTCAATAGTATAACTGAGAACTTCCAGATGTACAAGCTGGATTAGAAAGGGCAGAAGATTGGATCACAAAAAAAGCAAGAGTTCCAGAAAAACATTTATTTCTGCTTCATTGACTATGCCAAAGCCTTTGACTGTGTGGATCACAAGAAACTGTGGGAAATTCTTCAATGGGAATACCAGACCACCTGACCCGCCTCCTGAGAAATCTGTATGAAGGTCAAGAAGCAACAGTTACAACCAAACATGGAACAGACTGGTTCAAAACTGGGAAAGGTGTGTGTCAAGACTGCATATTGTCACCCTGTTTGTTTAACTTATATGCAGAGTTCAGTTCAGTTCAGTTGCTCAGTCGTGTCCGACTCTTCGAGACCCCATGAACTGCAGCACGCCAGGCCTCCCTGTCCATCACCAACTCCTGGAGTTTACCCAAACTCATGTCCATTGAGTCGGTGATGCCATTCAGCCATCTCATCCTCTGTCATCCCCTTCTCCTGCCTTCAATCTTTCCCAACATCAGGGTCTTTTCAAATGAGTCAGGTGGCCAAAATACTGGAGTTTCAGATTCAACATCAGCCCTTCCAATGAACACCCAGGACTGATTTCCTTTCGGATGGACTGGTTGATCTCCTTGCAGTCCAAGGGACTCTCAAGAGTCTTCTCGAACACACACAGGAATATGCAGAGTACATCATGTGAAGTGCGGAGTTGGCTGAATCACAAGCTGGAATTACAAACTGGGAGAAATATCAACAACCTCAGATATGCAGATGATACTACCCTTATGGCAGAAAGCAAAGAGGAACTAAATAATCTCTTGATGAAGGTGAAAAGAGGAGAGTTTAAAAGCTGGCTTAAAATTCACCATTCAAAAAACGAAGACCATGGCATCCAGTCTCATCACTTCATCGCATATAGATGGGGAAACAAGGGAAACAGTGACAGACTATTTTCTTGGGCTCCCAAATCACTGCAGATGGTAACTGCAGCCATGAAATTAAAACATGCTTGCTCCTTGGAAGAAAGGGTATGACAAACCTAGACAGTGTATTAAAAACCAGAAATATTACTTTGCCGACAAAGGTCAGCCTAGTCAAAGTTATGGTTTTTCCAGTAGTCACATATGGATGTGAGAGCTGGACAATAAAGAATGCTAAGCACTGAAGAACTGATACTTTCAAACTGTGGTTCTGGAGAAGACACTTGAGAGTCCCTTGGACTGCAAGGAGATAAAACCAGTCAATCCTAAAGGAAATCAACTCTGAATATTCACTGGAAGGACTAATGTTGAAGCTGAAGATCCAATACTTTGGCCACTCATTAGAAAAGACCCTGATGCTGGGAAAGAGAGAAGGCAGGAGAAGGGGATGACAGAGGATGAGATGATTGGATGGCATCATCAACTCAATGGACACGAACTTGGGCAAACTCCTGGAGACAGTGAAGGACAGGGAAGCCTGGCGCGCTGCAGTCCATGGGGTCTTAAAGAGTTGGACACGACTGTAACTGCCCAGCAACTGGGTATGATGGTATGATAGACACAGATACTTTATTTGGGCATCTACATGCTTTTCTTTTACCTTTACACTTAAATTCATCAAAAATATTATCTATATTATAATTAATATAACTGGAGCTAAAACACAGAAAGAAATGAAAAGGTTACTGTATCATCTGATCATTAAAGCTTTTTAATTTAACATTTTCCCTTAATTTATTCAGTAAAGTAAGAGTCAATTATTTATAAATATATACATGGCATCTGGTCCCATCACTTCATGGGAAATAGATGGGGAAACAGTGTCANAGGATGAGATGGCTGGATGGCATCACCGATTCGATGGACGTGAGTCTGAGTGACCTCCGGGAGTTGGTGATGGACAGGGAGGCCTGGCGTGCTGCGATTCATGGGGTCGCAAAGAGTCGGACACGACTGAGCGATTGAACTGAACTGAACATGCTTTGAGGTGCACAGTATAAATTTTATAAACAAAGTTAAAATGACAGCTTTAATCATTCCAAATGAAGTTTAAATGCGATCAATAATTTCTTCACTATCTCCATCCATCTCTTGCTGGACACTACACTGGTACAGTGAGACAAAGGGCAAAGTAAGATTTCAGTTGTTTTAGCTCGTAATTAACAAATCAGCAGTCTCTATTCACATGAAATTCATTAAATCTTACAATAATATTAAGTCTACTTATAACTAAAGGACACCTGCCAACACACAACGAGGTGGCTGTTATGCGCCCTGTACACTTAGGGACAACAAACATCTCTTCTAAAACAACAGACCTCTAATTCAGGGTTTACTAAATACAAGGTGTTTTAAAGATATTTTAAGCACAGCAAAACCCACAGAATAACATAACTTCACTGTTCTAATTTTAAAAAGCCATAGCCACAAGGTAAAGAAAAGAAATGAATTAAGAAGCAGGCTACTAGAAAATATGCACTATTTAATGGAACACATTTTGCTTACTCAACCAAATATATCTGATTTAAATTTGAGGCAACTACACTGAAACTAGCGGGGTGTGGGGCAGGAATCAAGCTACTGCCAATGCTATAGATGGGGCCCTTTTTGCTCTTTAATCAATCCAGAACTGGAAGTACAAAAAGAAAAATGACAAAATGAAATTCAGCAGCCCTCCTTTAAACTGCCAAAAATTAACTGTTCAAAATTGTTGGTAAATTTCACATAAAAATACAAAATATTACGTCCTAGCTCCTTGACTGTTCTCAGCAGCAGTTATGTATCATGAAAGGTGTTTAACAGTAGCTGCATTTCCCTGGAAAGGCCCTTTCAAAGGTTACAGAAAAGAAAGTCTATATGTGATCACAACTGAAGTATGTAAATTTTCAGACAGACACACAGAAGTCAACAAAAGGATACGACGACGACTAAGAGCAGCCGTCTCTGGGAGGTGCGTTCACAGGGACAATTCAGTTTTCCTGTTACTTCATGAATTTTTTTTACAACAGTAACACTTAGAAAATAGTAGCTATTTTCATTAGGATGGTAGAAACTAATTTAAATCAAAATGCAGAATAGGATTTCCCCATATAAAATTATAATGAGGATTAAGTTATTGACTCTCAAGTCTAAAAATAAACCCCAAAGACTTACCTATTTTTTTTAAATATGAGTACCTCATCATGCTAAAATTCGGTACATGAATTATCATGTGATCCTCCCAGAATCTAAGATAGTATTTACTATGATACACATTTTCAAAAAAAAAAAAGGGTGGGGGGGATGGAAAGCAGGAAGGAAGAAAAGGTTCAGAAATTGACGAATTTGCCCAAGATCACAGATAGCGCAAGCAACTTTTATTTAGGGTTTCATAAAAGTGAAGAGGAGCTAAAAAGCCTCTTGATGAAAGTAAAAGAGGAGAGTGAAAAAGCTGGCTTAAAGCTCAACATTCAGGAAACAAAGACCATGGCAACCAGTCCCATCACTTCATGGGAATTAGATGAGGAAACAGTGGAAATAGTGTCAGACTTTACTTTTTGGGGCTCCAAAATCACTGCAGATGGTGACTGCAGCCATGAAATTAAAAGACGCTTACTCCTTGGAAGGAAAATTATGACCAACCTAGACAGCATATTCAAAAGCAGAGACATTACTTTGCCAACAAAGGTCCATCTAGTCAAGTTTTTCCTGTGGTCATGTATGGATGTGAGAGTTGGACTGTGAAGAAAGCTGAGCACCGAAGAATTGATGCTTTTGAACTGTGGTGTTGGAGAAGACTCTTGAGAGTCCCTTGGACTGCAAGGAGATCCAGCCAGTCCATCCTAAAGGAGATCAGTCCTGGGTGTTCTTTGGAAGGAATGATGCTGAAGCTGAATACGTTGACCACCTCATGTGAAGAATTGATTCACTGGAAAAGACTCTGATGCTGGGAGGGATTGGGGGCAGGAGGAAAAGGGGATGACAGAGGATGATGGCTGGATGGAACCCCTGACTCAATGGACATGAGTTTGAGTGAAGTCTGGGAGTTGGTGATAGACAGGGAGGCCTGGCGTGCTGTGATTCGTGGGGTCACAAACAGTTGGACACGACTGAGCAACTGAACTGAACTGAACTGAAAGGACTTCTGGAACAAGAAGCCCTTAAAACTCACTTTAAGAGATGGTATTAATAATTAGAAATATAAAATAACAAAGTAGAACAAGCCAATTTTTGGTCTACTGCTACAGCCATACTGTAATAGGCATGGTCCAGCATGTTCACTGTTTACTAGCAACTACCAAGAGTCTTTGCAGCCCTCCTCTTTCACTCCACGTTAAAAGAAAGCAATTTTATGAATGAAAGCTAGGCCTTGGTTCCCAGAAAAATGACAATTGTAAATGAATAAATGGATACATAACTGAAAAATGGCAACAGGCTATCAGAAAAAAGGGAAAGCATTTTTTAAGTGAATAAAAATCAACTGAAAAAAAACTGAACCTTATTTAAATTAAATTGTTTGGAGGTTAGTTACTTTTAAATCTGGTGAGTTTGACCTATTATGTATCAAGTATTATTTAATAAAAATATTGCCTTCTGGTCATTTATTTTTTAGAATATGCAGGAGAAACCAGTCTTTATATTAATTTTTGTTGTTATTAAAATTTAAATCGAAAAGTTAAGAAATCTAGTTAAGAAACATCTCTCCATGAATATCTGCAGAATATATAATGGTAAAATGGTAGGTGTTATCAGAATCCAGAGGTAATACTTGCTGCTGCTGCTGCTGCTAAGTCACTTTAGTCATGTACGACTCTGTGCGACCCCATAGACGGCAGCCCACCAGGCTCCCCCGCCCCTGGGATTCTCCAGGCAACAACACTGGAATGGGTTGCCATTTCCTTCTCCAAGGCATGAAAGTGAAAAGTGAAAGTGAAGTCGCTCAGTCGTGTCCGACCCTCAGCAACCCCATGGACTGCAGCCCACCAGGCTCCTCCATCTGTGGGATTTTCCAGGCAAGAGTACTGGAGTAGGGTGCCATTGCCTTCTCCGAGTAATACTTGAGACTCTAGCAATTTTTACTAAGAACTCATTCCCCAACCCTTTGAGTATTTCTGGAAGAATAAAAATAAAACTCATGGCAATGAAAATGGGTAACCATGGTACAGGAGTAGAGGAGAGATTTTTCACCATATACTTTCTTAACAGGCCTTTGAATTCTGAATCATCTCTATATATTAACTGTTCAAAATTACACTTTTAAGAAGCTTTTATTTGTAATATAATAATGGATTATAATCCATAATCCATCTATACTGATATAAATAACTGAATAATGTAAGTGGGAGACAAGACAGGTTTTCCTTGTAGAATTTCAATAATAAATATAGTAGGAAAGACAGATAAGAAAAATCATCATAGGTAACCACCAGAGTAATAATTACTGCAAGAAACTATTCAATGGATGCTAAAATGGGTGAACAAAAGTATGAGAAAACAGGCTATCTGCAGTTTCAGAGTATCTTCCCACAAGACATGTACTAATTACAAAGGAAAAAAGAAAACTGCACAGCGGAGAAACCTGGCAGACACCAGCTTAACCGGATGACGGTCAATATCAAGAGAAAAACGTGCTCTGGGGTAATGTGCTCGGAAGGGTCCAATAGCACTTCTGTGGTTTTCTGGTCCAAACTGCCTGAACTCAGACAAGTCCAAGTTCAAGAATGTTCTTCAATGTTCAGCTGCCTTCCAAAGTGTCAACAAAAGTATCATGAAGAATGTGACGCTGCCACAGAATGGAGGAAACTAAAGAGACACCACCACCAAATGCAATGTGGGAGATCTGATTGGATCCTGGACCAGGAAAAGCACACCTGTAGACACAGTAGTGAAATCTGAGTAAGTATCTGCAAATAAGTAAATCATCTCAAATCAATGTTAATTTCCTAGTCATGTGACTTAACATTAACCTCTGCACTATTTTTTCTGTTTCTCTATAAGTAAGTCTAAACTCATTTTTTAAGAAAACTGTTTGCTTTAAAAGCCTTCAAAGTTACTTATTCTAATGGAGGAGGATAGCTGTGGGAGAGAATGAAAGCCATGCAAACGTCTTACTTTTCTAGTGTCTAAAAAAAAAAAGAAAAAGAAAACATCTGTTTAGCAATAACACTGAGGATCTCAAAATCATTCAATATCATCTTTAATTCGAAATAACTAAAAATTTTTAAATAATCTCTTTAAATTTATCAGATATTGCTTAAAAAACATATGTACTTTAAATGCTCTTTAAGAACAAGGAAAAAGACTACAATCCATAAACAATGACCTTTCTATTGAAATGGGCTTCTCTGGTAGCTCAGATGGTAAAGAATCCGCCTGAAATACGGGAGATCTGGAAGATCCCTTGGAGAAGGGAACCCCACTCCAGTACTCTGGCCTGGAGAATCCATGGACAGAGGAGTCTGGCAGGCTACAGTCCATGGGGTCGCAAAGAGTCAGACACAACTGAGCGACTTTCACTTCTGTAGAAAGAGTCTTTCTAAGAACTACATGCAGTAGGAGAAAAAACACTGACCTTGAGTTTATACAACCTGGATTTTATTTCTGATTTCCTGCAATTTGTGGCTGTGTGGCTTTGACCTTAGCTTCTGGGTCTCAGTTTCCTCCTGTGTGAAATGAGGTTAGACCAGATCACATGTACAGCTTTTGCGAGCTCTCAAATTGTTTAGGGGTGCATCCTCCTGTTTCTTCATAGAGAACCCCATTCTGTGCTCTCTCTGTATCAATACATCACAAGAAATGACTAATAATAAATTCAATGACCAACTAAGAAGCACAAACAATCCTACTCTTGTCAGAATTACACATTCCAAAATGTCTTAAACTCCTAGGCACCAAGACCCAGTGTAAATGACATTCCTATAAAGCACCAAACCCTCGGGTGAGCAGGCTCTACCACAGTTGTATTTCAGAAGGTGAGAAGGTGTCCATCTCCATATGTTTTAGCCTCTTCAAACTCCCAAGTCTCTGAGGGCTTTAAAGGGAATTTGTTAAATCAGAGTGAAAATGAAACAGAACTTTCCCAAATTTCAAAGGAATTATGTCTGTGTAAGGGGGAGAGATGAATTGCTTTTCCTAGGGAACAATTAGATTATTAATTATCTTTTTAAATTGTATTCTAAACTCCACCTAAGCTCAATGTAGGAAAAGCCTCAGCTATGTAATAATGCAACATGTTTACATTTACCTGTGCCTCACTCTACTCCCACAAACCAAAGCAAATGAACGTCACACGACATTCACACGTGCTACAGCAGCCCATATATGAGAGAAACGCCTCATACGATGAAGCAGCTAAGGAGAGTTTTTTAAGCCTTAATAAAAAATCCACTATATGCAATATTCAAAAAGGTCCTTTTATATCAAGCATCAAAACTGAATTAGAATAAAACTTCCATCTTTGTAACAAGAGCAACATATTCACATGTCAACATAATGGGTATTAAAAACATTAATATGGTAAACAATATGATCCCCTTTCTTTAAACCAAAGTTGTTTTACTTTACAAAGAACAAGACTCAGAAAATCTAAGTAATGCTATCTATGCCACTGACATAATTACTAATACAAGTTTTACTAACTCAAAGTGCACATTCTACTATCATTTAATATTCTTGGAAAGCAGTTTTAATGTGAACTTTTAAAATGCAGAATATAGCGTGCTTTTTGAGATCATATAGCTTTAACTCATTATAATGGAAGCTTCTCAGGTGGTGCTAGTGGTAAAGAACCTGCCTGCCAATGCAGAAGAGGTAAGAGACATGAGTTCGATCCCTGGGTTGGGAAGATCCCCTGGAGGAGGAAATGGCAACCCACTCCAGTGTCACTTCCTGGAGAATCCCATGGACAAAGGAGCCTGGTGGGCTACAGTCCATAGGGTTGCAGAGCTGGACACAACTGAAGCGACTCAGCACGCACATGCAATGGAAACTAAAGTGCTATCATATAAAAACATTACTGATATAACCCAACAAAACCTAGTGGAGGTGGAGGACATTCTAGCTGAACCCTCTCCTTGAGCGCCAGACACCCGTCTCTAACCACCTCCTAAACACGTACCCTGACACATTCAGAATCAGATTCCTTATCTGCCTCCCTCAGACATTTCCCTCCTGACCTCAGAATGTGGCAAGTCCATTCACTCACACATCATATCCAATTCACCAGCAAGTACTATATGCTCACCTTTTAAAATATACACAGAACCCCACTTTTGACCACCTAGTTTCAGCCTCCGGGGAAGGCAATGGCACCCCACCCCAGTGCTCTTGCCTGGAGAATCCCGTGGACGGAGGAGCCTGGTAGGCTGCAGTCCATGGGGTCGCTAGGAGTCGGACACGACTGAGCGACTTCACTTTCACTTTTCTCTTTCATGCATTGGAGAAGGAAATGGCAACCCACTCCAGTATTCTTGCCTGGAGAATCCCAGGGATGGGGGAGCCCGGTGGGCTGCCATCTATGGGGTCGTACAGAGTCGGACACGACTGAAGCGACTTAGCAGCAGCAGCAGCAGTTTCAGCCTCAAGCATTTCCCACTGTGACTACTAAAATAACCTAACTGGTCTCCCAGCTTCCTCCTCTGCCCCTGTCAATCTGTTCTCTATTTTCCAGAGCTAGCCTATACTAATTCAAGTGAAATGTCACGCCTCTGCTCAAAACTCTCTAGTGGAGCTGTTCTCAAAATTTGGGGTCTCAGGACCCCATGCTTAAAATATTACCACAAGGAGCCTAGAGAGCTAATGTCCATGAGATTTATATCTATTAATACATACTATATTAGAAATCAAAACTGAAGTATTTTGATTCACTCTAAAAAATAGCAAACTCTATTACATGTTAACAGAAAACATTTTATAGAAAATACTCTATTTTCCAACAAAATAGTGAGGAGAGGCATTGTTTTATACCTCTGCAAATGGTTTAAATGTCTTTCTTAACGGAGACAGTGGGATTCTCCTAGCTTCTTCTCAATTCAACTGGCTGCAGTATCACGCAGCCTCTGAACACTCCAATGTACACTCAAGCAAGGAGGACAAGTGAAAAAATCAGGTAACATTATTGTAAATAATTAGACCTCAGAGACGTCCTAGGCTAGACCAGGTCTATAGGAGCCCTGCTGGGATTTCCTGGCCCAATCACCCTGCCGCACCCCCCTGAACCTTTTCGCCCTCCTCTCCTGACCAAGCCATCGTCCTGGACTCACAGCCGCAGCTGCGCCCACGCAAGGAGACGCTGGTTCTGTGCGGACTCTTCTCTCCCCTTAGAACACCATTCTCCTCAGACAGCACTACAGTTCACGCCATTACCTCCTTCAAATCTCAGCTCCAACGTTAATTTCTCAATGAGGCCCACCCCAATCTCTCTTAATAAACTGCAATTTGCCAATCCACCCAGAACACTCTGATTCACTTTATCCTGTTCAATGTATCCCTGTAACTCATACTGTCTAATATACCATAAAAGAATATACTGCCTACTGCCTGTCTCCTACAAAAGAAATGTAAACCCTGGGAGGGCAGATAGCTTTATTTTTGCCATTTGCTATATTCCCAACATCTAAATCCTTGGAAAAAACAAGAGACTGAGCAAACCTCATTAGGTCTCTTGGCATACAAAGCTACAAACCATTCCTGAAACTTCACTAAAGCATCAATAGGTTATATGCTGACAACTTATTCCTCTTCTTTCTAAAGTAACAGGAACGTATTCACCTTCTCTAATGAGCTGTCCTTATTCTGGATTTGTGAGAATCTAGCATTAGCTTGGGCATCCCAGGTGGCTCAGTAGTAAAGAATCTGCCTGCCAAGCAGAAGAAGCAGGTTCAATCCTTGGATCAGGAGAATTCACTGGAGAAGGGAATGGTTACCCACTCCAGTATTCTTGCTGGAGAATCCTATGGACAGAGGAGCCTGGTGGGCTACAGTCCATGGGGTCACAAAGAGTTAGACACGACTTAGCGACTAAACCACCACCTACAGCAGCACTTGCTTAATAACACGTTTATTACACCAATGTTAAATTCTTCTACTGTATTTTTACATCAAATGAGAGATAAAATGCACAAGAATCTAAATATGATTGGGAGCTCCTGCTTCCTCTGGGCTTCACATTCTGCTCGAGACTGGGCTCCCAAGAGTAGACATGCTGACAAAACCCCCAGGAAAAGGGAGCCTACCAGAAGCTGGACAAAGCAGCATCACCTCCCTACAGGAGAGAGCTTAAAATGAACTCTCCTCTGTAAACAAATCAGCCAGCTGCTACTCGGTCTCTCTTTCCCGTTATCCAGGCCTTCTCCAGGGCTGCCTGGAATGCCACAGCACGAAGGCACTGGGGACGAAACCGAGTTCCCTCATGGTGGGAGGAGAGGAGAGTCATGAGATCAGATCTCTTCTGAAGGATGCATCTCCCTACAAAGTCTGCCCTGCCAGACAGCACCTTATGACTCCAGTCTGGGTAGGGGGATTTCCTTACGCATACACACTATTCTCATCTCCACTTCATAGTTCAGAGACTGGGATTTGAGGATTAAATACTTTCACCAAACATCACAAAACTTGAAAGTTAAAGTCAGTATTCAAACTCAGGTCTGTCTCCATACCTTACTGCTCCATCTCCCAAAATTAAATTTGGCTGATTTAATAGTCAGCCAAATGGTCTAGAATAATGGGAAAAGCAGTGACAGCAGACAGGAGGAGCCAGACAGAAAAGGGAAAAAAAAAAAAAAAGACGGTGAAGAGGGTACAAATCAGAGATATAGAGGGAAACATAGAGAAATACAGATGCAATAATAACTAAGGACAGGCAGAATGGTACAGTCCAAATGAAAGTCAAAGGAAGAGATTCTCGTTTAAGCTCTGCCAGGAACTGGCTGCACATACTCCAACCAATCGTGCAAGCTTTCTACGGCCTACGGCCTACGATGCCTTTCATCTCTAAAGACATCTAAGATAAAGACATCTAGACCTAAGCTTCTGAGTTAGGAAAAATTATTTCACTTATGTAAACATTTGTAGAGTATCTGACACATAAAAGATGCTCAAGAAGCTATTCCTGACTGACTACAACTCCTCCTTCCATGGTAAAGGCGCCACGCCGGTGACACACTGTAAGCAACATGCTCTGGGCAACCCAGCAGTAGGAACGGGTTTCTACATCCACCGGTTACAGAGTGCTAGGACTGACGGATGGATGCGGCTGAGTGTCCTGGGATATAACCACCTGGGCCTCAACAATAGACAAAGCACTTTTTGGAAAGTAAGCCAGAGTTCTATGGTTGCATTTGGTTCTATAGTCAGAAGGATTGAAGGCAAAAGAACAGGGCAGGAGAGGATGAGATGGTTAGAGAGCATCACCAACTCAAAGGACATAAACTTGAACAAACTCTGGGAGACAGTGGAGGACAGGGAAGCCTGGCGTGCTGCAGTTCATGGGGTCGCAGAGAGTCCGACATGACTGAGCGACTGAACAAGTGGGAAAAGACCAAGCAAGGGAAAACTGGATTCTAGATACATAAACTCTCACCTTAATCATTATGAAGAAAAGGAGAATAAAAGTGAAAAAGTATGGATATGTATATCACTATTACGATAATTATGTTGACGGATGTGATACATGAAAAAAGCTTAAAATATATTCTTCTGTCCCACTTAAGGATTTTTTTCCCCTAAATCTTAGTTTTCTGACTTATTTTTAGTAATATCTATGATTATTCAGGCAAGTGGTTCTGTTTTTCTTGCTCTAGGTACTTCATTTACTCAAACACTTCTCAAATACAGAGGTTATTTTAGAGTTATTTATTATAGAGTAGCCATGCTAAGGTTTGAAGATATGCAAGTTACCATTCAAATTCAGTATTTGTTCCTTGAAAACGATACATATTTTTCCCCATGCAAAGTTCATAATGATCAGAATTTCTAAGAACAAAGTTCTGTCTTTACCAAAGCCTGCCTTGATAGTGACAAGTGGAAAATTACTTATATAAACCAAAATCGACAAAACAACCTTATTTCTAATTACACTGTACCACCCTTATCACACTGAAAAATAAGTGAAATTCCGTCATTTAAGAGGAAAACCCTACTTAATAGTGCTTTGAAGTCAAATCCCTTTGAAGACTAATAATTTCATTGACAAGAAAAGGATAAACTGTACACTAAAACCCCTCAATATACCTTTTTTAAAGCACCTGTTGCAAGGGGGCATCAGAGGGCAGACATATTGAAACCATACTCACAGAAAACTAGTCAATCTAATCACACTAGGACCACAGCCTTGTCTAACTCAATGAAACCAGGCCATGCCTGCAGGGCAACCCAAGACGGGCGGGTCTTGGTGGAGAGGGCTGACAGAACGTGGTCCACTGGAGAAGGGAATGGCAAGCCACTTCAGTATTCTTGCCTTGAGAACCCCATGAACAGTATGAACAGGCAAAATGATAGGATATCAAAAGAGGAACTCCCCAGGTCATTAGGTGCCCAATATGCTACTGGAGATCAGTGGAGCAATAAGTCCAGAAAGAATGAAGGGATGGAG
>SJYT01055912.1:455183-539077 GCA_006410635.1 Cephalophus harveyi | reverse complement strand
GTCATGTATGGATGTGAGAGTTGGACTGTGAAGAAGGCTGAGCGCCGAAGAATTGATGCTTTTGAAGTGTGGTGTTGGAGAAGACTCTTGAGAGTCCCTTGGGCTGCAAGTAGATCCAGCCAGTCCATTCTGAAGGAGATCAGCCCTGGGATTTCTTTGGAAGGAATGATGCTAAAGCTGAAACTCCAGTACTTTGGCCACCTCATGCAAAGAGTTGACTCACTGGAAAAGACTCTGATGCTGGGAGGGATTGGGGGCAGGAGGAGAAGGGGACGACAGAGGATGAGATGGCTGGATGGCATCATTGACTCGATGGACGCAAGTCTGAGTGAACTCCGGGAATTGGTGATAGACAGGGAGGCCTGGCGTGGTCCAATTCATGGGGTCGCAAAGAGTCGGACACGACTGAGCGACTGAACTGAACTGAACTGAAAGAGAAAAACTTTGCTTCTCTAGGTCTTTATCCAGGATTAACCTAAACAAGTTAGATTAAACTTTACTTTTTAAGAAATTCACAGAACAGCTGACTAAACACTTGTAAATAAAAATCTATGATGAATAGAAAAATTGTTCAAAGTGCAATCTTTGGGAAAAAAAATTAGTGTCTCAGCCTCCATTTCATCATCTATAAAATGAAGTTATTAGAAGCTCCACAGGATTGCTGGGAAGATTAAAGAAGATAATGGAAAGGGAGAGAGAGAGGCAGAGAAGGAGGGAGGGAAGGGAGACGGGGAGGGGAGGAAGGGGGAGAGAAAGAAACAGGAGGGGGAGAGAGGGGAGGAGCAAAGGTGCCTGACGCTAAGCATGTCCATATCATCATCTCTGTCAAGGATGACTGTTATGCAACATGATATACTCTGGAAATGCTGTATCCTGACAGGTGGGTCTGAAAGACAGTGTTTGCTGATCTGACGAGTACCTGTTACATAAAATCTGTAATTGATCTCTTTGCAGAAGCTATAGGCATAAAAGATACCTAGAAAAGGCACCTACCAAATACTGTTTGCAAATGATTTCTTACAGGTTAATTCACTACAAATGGCAAAAAGAGACAGAGTAACAAAGCAACATCTTAATTTTTCCAATTCATTTTTACTAAGCTTTTCCTCAAACAGTCAAACATATAATTGGAAAATCTTACAAACTACTTGAATACAAACCCCACAGTACACTTGGCTTATAAAATGACTCGAATACTTGGAGTGACCGTCCTCTACAGCACCTTTCCCACCATACTCTCTTTAAAAAAGGTTTTGCTCCAGAATCTGACTTGTTTAGGTTTAACCACTTCTCAGGAGCTTTAAGATTATTTTAACATCAAATGAATAATTTGAGGGAAGGAAGTTTAGGAGACATCCTAGTTTGTAATATATCTTTATGTAACTACAACTTAATAACTTAAAATAGTCATCTACACAAAAACAACACAGCATAAAAGGATCATATCTTACACTGTCGTCTAGAAACCACAATGTTACTGTGGACACTTCCCTTACTTCACTCCACTGACAAACCTGCAATTTTGAGCTAATTCAGTGACATGACTTTTCAAACACGTAATTCGAAAATCCACCTGGAACTCATAATCTTAGATGCTTCAGGTGTTTCAGACTCTGACATAGACAATCTTGAACTAAGTCGTGGCTACCTTTATCACAGTAATAGATAATCTTGAGCTAAACTGCGACTACCTTTATCACAATAATGGATTTGTATGTGAATGGAAGCACAGCAGTAAGACAAACAAAAGCCTTTTTTAAAAATAAACCATCATCAATGGTCTATGGAAATTTAATTCAATGTCAGCTGACAACTAATTATACTCAACCTGCTACAGACAAATAGTACAGTTTCAAAGAAGTACTGTAAGTATACAGGTATGTACACACATATATATACACATGTGGGCAAATACATACACAATGCTTATATATCACTAAAGTCATATATGTTATATACATACACTATATATTTTTATATACAAATATTATATGTACAAAATATACTTTTGAACTATATCAACAAACATATTATATATGTACACAAGTTATATATGGTCCATACATCTTATTCTAACTTTATCCTGTATGTTAAGTGCATGAAACTTTATAGTGTTTTTCTGAAACTGAAAATACAGTTTTCCATATACTAATTTACTGGACCAGGAGAAGAAGAGTTAAAATACTTATACTTCTCTCACAAATGTATAGCACAAATAGTATCTTTAGGGTCTATCACAGTTTACTTCCACCAAATAAACCAAACATCAAGCATACATCACAGATAAGAAAAGAGAGAAGATGATTTATTTTAAACTTTGCAAACTTCAGAGATGGTTAAATGCTCTACCACCTTCAACATTCACGGAAGCTTACTTCTCATATGGATGTTATTACGATCAATCTACCACTAAAGTAATTTAAATAAAACTACGTCCAATGGCAAAGATACACTTGCTGGTACCTGTTTTAATAAGAAAAAGCAATACTCCTATTTCTTGTTTTCTTACCCTCAGTCTCATCTGCACAACTTTAATAAGCTGTTGCCTAAAAACAAAATTTCTAAGACTTTTTTCTTTGTTGTATTCTTGCTCTACCAAAATATATTAAATTTCCATATTTACTTTAAAAGTAAACACTTCTATAATTNAGGAGAAGGGGACGACCGAGGATGAGATGGCTGGATGGCATCACTGACTCGATGGATGTGAGTCTGAGTGATCTCCGAGAGATGGTGATGAACAGGGAGGCCTGGCGTGCTGCAATTCATGGGGTCGCAAAGAGTCGGACACGACTGAGCGACTGAACTGAACTGAACTGAACTGAAAGAGAACACACTGATAAGACTACAGTGAGGGGGGCGCTCTCCCTCCCCCTTCTGATGTCTATGTCAGAAGCCTCTCTGTCCTTTTGCATACTGTAATAAAACTCTGCTACACACACACACATACACACCCCCCCCACACTTATTACAGCTATGCTGTCCGTCCCCCTTCTGATGTCTATGTCAGAAGCCTCTCTGTCCTTTTGCATACTTACATAAGACTTTGCTACACACACAAACACACACACACCCCCCACACTTATTACAGCTATGCTCTCTGTCCCCCTTCTGATGTCTATGTCAGAAGCCTCTCTGTCCTTTTGCATACTTACATAAAACTCTGCTACACACACACACACACACACACACACAGAACACACACTTATTACAGCTATACTCTTAAGATATAATGTACCATACTATCCAGAAAATAAAATCTATCAGAATAGGGTTGTATAAGGTGAAGGTGAAGTCGCTCAGTCGTGTCCGACTCTTTGCGACCCCGTGGACTGTAGCCTACCAGGCTCCTCTGTCCATGGGATTCTCCAGGCAAGAATACTGGAGTGGGTTACCATTTCCTTCTCCAGGGGATCTTCCCGACCCAGGGATCGAACCCAGGTCTCCCGCATTGGAGGCAGACGCTTTACCCTCTGAGCCACCAGGGAAGCCACGAAGCAAAATTTGATAACCTCCTAGAGGTAATTCTTGTTTCCCCCTGGAACCCAGTGATTTCCGTAAGTATGTTAAGACATATTTTTATATTTTCCAGTGGTCTTTTACATTCTAAACATTTACCATCCTCTGACAGGCCTCACTCTTCAATAGTACAAATAATTCTCTAAATTTGGACACATATCTGTTAACAATATGTGTACCATGGGGGGAAAGCACACCTCAAAATACATGCAACAATAAAACCAAGATTCAAGGTGAAACACTCTAAATACTGCATTTGGATCAAGGGTTAAGCTATTCCTAAGAAACGACAATCATTAATTACTTAAAAAACGACAAAGTCCAGATTTCCCATAATAGAAATTCTACCATTCTGTGCTTAAGTTTTATAATATAAGCTGTTTAAATATAAAATAGTAAAGGCTGACAGTTCATATGACAGACATTCTATCAATTCAATGTTACTTATGTGCTTAGTTGCTCAGTCATGTCCAACTCTTTGTGACCCCTTGGACTGCAGCCCGCCAGGCTCCCCTGTCCATGGGGATTCTCCAGGCAAGAATACTGGAGTGGCTTCCTATGCCCTCCTCCAGGGGTCTTCCCAAGCCAGGTCTCCCACATTGCAGGCAAATTCTTTACTGAGCCACTAGAGAGGCCCAATGTAGTACTTATAAACCCATATTATTCTGCATCCTTTAAGATTGTACTCCACCATATAAATGGCAGAAAGATGAATTACATGGCATATGACAGTAAGTGTGGTAAATGGATTTCAATCCATTACGCTTAGCAATGTGCGGGCTTTCTTGGTGGCTCAGGCTGTAAAGCATCTGCCTGCAACGCAGAAGACCCAGGTTCAATCTCTGGGTTGGGAAGATCCCCTGGAGAAAAAAATGGCAACCTACTTCAGTATTCTTGCCTGAAAAATCCCATGGACAGAGAAGCCTGGTGGGCTACAATCCACGGGGTCGCAAAGAGTCGGATACAACTGAGCGACTTCACTTTCTTACCAATGTGCTGATATATAAAAAGCCAGCAATATTTTAGAATTTTAATTAAATACAAAAATGTGTTAAAGGCTTTATGTATAAAGCATAAGCAACTTTAAACCAACTATCTCTGACTCTTAAAGAGAACACTCAAGTGTCATTCATCTGAACTAAACAGACCCAGCAAAATATCCTGTGATTCGTATGTTCTCCTCAATGTCGAAATGGGTGGATAAATTTAAAGCCTGTTCTCTCAAGAGTTGCTTTATAGGCAATTTTCTCCCAGTATCAAGGTCTGCAATTTCCATTTGGCTGCCAGTCTGCGATTAAATTCATCACCTTTATTATAAAAATGTGCTTTACTCCATGGCCTGCTGCACAAGAACTGTAAGGAAAGCATTTTTCACTGCTAACAATGAATTCATCCTAAGGCAACCACCACAGCCCCGTAGACACTAGCGCCCTCCACCAGGTGCAGTAGCCTGTCACTCACGAAGGACCCGAAACAGCCGTGTAACTCACAAAAGCAACGCGATTCTACAGAAATGCCAAGGTTTCAGTTTTTAAAATAAAAGGCAACCAACTTCCTAACTTTCACAATCAACGTTATTGCAAATCAATTAACCACAAAAGTCAATATACAGAATATTTTCAAATTCCAATACAGAGACAAAATGGTTTTTTAAGTGTTGGATAATTATCCACCTTTACCCTATCATTTAAAAGTTCATGGTTTGTATTGTACTTTAACTTTCACTATCTGGGCAAATAACCAATGGTCAAAGATAATTATAAGATATATCTATTTATAGAACACTTCCATCTAACTTTACCTTCTTAATAAGTCACAACATAAACTTCAAAGGAAAAAAAGAAATAAAAATGTTTCCAAAATAATGGCATTACAATTACTCACCATGTCATATTTAGGACAATACTACTCACTTGTGAGATTTAAATTTTTTTAAATATTATCTATAAAATTAACATTTACAAACTTTGCCTGTACACCAAAAGTTCAGAAATCTCTTAATTTCAAGTTAATTTGGCAGTATTCATTTTAGAATTTACAGGGAAAAAACAACTCAATTTCACATTAAGTGAAGCCTGTAGTAAGAGAAATTATCATATCATACATAGTGAACCTGGACTTTCAGGTGGCTCGGTGGTGGAGACATAACTTCACCTGCCAATGCAGGAGACGTAAGAGACCCGGGTTCAATCCCTGGGTCAGAAAGATCCCCTGGAGGAGGGCATGGCAACCCACTCCAGTATTCTCGCCTGGAGAATTCCATGGACAGAGGAGCCTGGCAGGCTACAGCCCATGGGGTCGCAATGAGTTGGACAGGACTGAGCAAATTAGCAACACGCATGCACAATGTGAACCTAGAAAAAAGTTTCATTTTCCTGCTAGGAAATGTGGTCCCTCTCCATCTTAACCTGTGCATACCTTTGCCTCAGCAGTTAAAGCACTGTACTACACTTCTCAGTTCATTTCTATCTCCATTCCATTGTATGTATCCTTAAAAACTGGACTATGCCTTATTCATCTTTGCATCTCCAGCAAAGTACTAGATTTTTTTTTAAGTGTACTGAAAACTAAATTATAGCAGGAGTCAACATAAGTTTTCCTAAAATCACACAAATCACAATCCACTAAATTTACAGTATTAGTCAAAACCAATATTTTTTAAATGGAATGAACACAAAAATACTACATTATACCATAGGTAATAAAAATTATTATTTCATGAATCTTTCATTTATTATATATATATGTATGTGTACATAACAAAGTATGTCTCTTTTTAGGAAACATTTAAAAATTTAAGGTATATGCCTTTTCTGGTTCATATTTATACCATTTGTTCTGGTTCACTTTTATACTCTCAGGCTATATATACTTACTATTCAACAAATAATGTTAACAATCAAAAGAGACTCAATTTACAAAGTGAAAGATTTTAACTTTTCACACTCCCTACCACTCTGTAAAATAAACAAAACTGACCCTTGAATAGAGAGATGAATAACCCAGTATTGACTTATGTTGGCCCTCCGCAGCCAGTTTCTCCACAACTGAGGATCCAGTCACCCATGGACTCTGCCATACTGTAGTATCTACTGTTGAAAAATGTCCACGTAAATGTCCCGTGGAATTCACAACTGTTTTGCTCAAGGGACAACTGTACATTTTCCTATAACCTAAACAGAAGCCTAGGATTTTCTAACTCAGATCTTACTTTCACCTTCCTTCATTACCAGCATTCTCTAACTGATCCATTTATCCATCCCTCTGCTCTCTTACCCTTCAGGTTTTTAACTTAAGACAAAGTTTCTTACAGACACCTCTTTCAACCTCTACAGAACATCAATGCAAATGCGCCTAAGTATTAGCATAGCAATGACAGCGAATCTGAACTGAGTATTCAGAACATACCACATGGCTTTCACACTTTCCCTTATCTCTATCTTGGACTTTATCACATTGTTCAAAAGACACATGATCTATAATGAAAGAGGGGGGCACAGCAAGGGGGAATAACTTTAACAAATGACTTTAAAAGATTTGTATAAAATATGGACAGCGAAAGTTCTTATGCAAAGACACACTAAACTGTTCCCAGACCTAGATTCAGCCTGCAAGAAAATGCTGAAGGAGACTACAACAAACTTAGGAGAACCTTCTGACTTAACATCAGTTTAATGACAACATCACGGTAAAAGCTAAAACACGGTAGGCAGATATTTCAAGTAATAGAATAAAATTTAAAATAATTAAGAACACTCCCATCAGAAGGGAGTCACCTTATGCAAATTATCAGTCCTAACATAATTCTCCACGGAGGGGATCAGGCCCAAAAGTACCTTCTGGCCAGTAATATAACTTAACATAACTTACAGATATACTTCTGCCACAAGAGCCAAATGAGCTATCACTTCTGAAACCAGTAGTTTCTAGTCTGTCAAATGTCTTCATATCCTTTGTAAATGAAATGCATTTACATACTATACAATGAAAGGATGGAACTGTGATCTCTAATATTCATTTCAGCTTTAAAATCTGAATTATAGTGTTTTTCTTTGAACAAGGACAAAATTTTTTTAATAAAAATCCTTCAGGCCTTCCAAGTGAAATCCAACCCTTGTATTTCCCCCTTTTGAAAGGCTGTTGCAAACTATAAATGTCATCAAAATGTCATAAGACTGAGTAACTACTGGAACAACAGAGTGAGCTACCATCTTATATGCATAGATTAAAATTGAAATCCCAGAAAACACTCAACTGGTTACTCATTCACAGACCTCAAAAAACTATTACATCACTGCATCTCAGTGTTCATTAAACAATCCAAATATTTTTCTTTTCAAAATGTAACACTTCTTTACCTTAAAATTCAGTAGTTCCCAAATCTAAAAATTTTACACTTGAGCCAGTCATATATTAGTACACCAACATATTTCTATATGCATATCTATTTCAAAACATGTTTTATTCTGTTAAATTGTCAAAATTCTGTTTTTACTTTCAGGACTTTAGCTTTTTTAAACAGCAAATCTACACTGTTATTGAAGTAACATACATTGATTCAAATAAAATTCACTATTGAAAGCCTCTGTCTCAGTTGTTATATAAAGCCAGAAAGGACACTTTTCTTGCTTCAAGAAGGAATCTGAAATACTCCCAAACTAAATGAAGTTTAACTGTCTTTTCAAAGGGTACTTTGATCTGGCTTGAATCGGCATTCTCATTCAAAATCAAGATTCCCAATTATTATGTAAACTCCTCTCTCCAGATACACAGGTCTTTATAATCCTCTTTCTAGTATTTCCCATAATATATCCTGAGACCTTTTGTTCCAAGAAGAAGAAAAAAAAATCATTCTTTTACCCAATTTCAGAAAATTCTTGGTTGCAGGTCCTGTATATTTAATGTATCAACACATACTGAATTCACAAAAGAATATGTAGCACTTCTTCCACTACAGACCCTTCTATTCTCAGACCACCTGAAGAAGCCAGCATTATAAGAAACAGGCCTCAAAAACACCTTCCTAAAGCCTCTCACAAATCACAATTAAATTAGCATATCTTTCACATCTCCCCTCCAACATGAGAGTGCAACCTTTCAAGCCATTACAGCCAAAGCAAATGGAGAGGACAATGAAAACCAGACATAAGGGAAAGCCCATACCACACAGGCAGACCAAGACAGGCTAGCAACTCACCATTCTAGAAGCCACACATTCAACTAACCCAGATGTCCTTCTCCTCCCTACACCTAAACCCAAAACAATAACCAACAGACACACACTAAAAAGCATCATAATAAAGGGGTAAGTAAATCCAAATTAAAACAAAACAAAAAACCAAACCAGGTATGCACAGTGGCAAAAAACCACAAAAGAACACACAAGAGAAGACTCTCCACATGGGCATCACCAGACGGTCAATACTTACATCAGACTGATTATATTCTTTGTAGCCAAAGATGGAGAAGCTCTATACAGTCAACAAAAACAAGACCGGGAGCTGACTGTGGCTTAGATCCTTATTGCCTTATTGCCAAATTCAGACTGAAATTGAAGAAAGTAGGGAAAATCACTAAATCATTCAGATATGACCTAAATCAAATCCCTTACAATTAAACAGTGGAAGTGAGAAATAGATTCAAGGGACTAGATCTGATAGACATAGAGTGCCTGAAGAACTATGGACAGAGGTTCGCGACACTGTACAGGAGGCAGGGATCAAGACCATTCCCAAGAAAAAGAAATGAAAAAAGGCAAAATGGTTGTCTGAGGAGGCCTTATAAAAAAAATAGTTATGAAAAGAAAAGAAACAAAAGGCAAAGGAGAAAAGGGAAAATATACCTATTTGAATGCAGAGTTCCAAAGAATAGCAAGGAGAGATAAGAAAGCCTTCCTCCATGATCAATGCAAATAGAGGAAAACAATAGAATGGGAAAGACTAGAGATCTCTTCAAGAAAATTAGAGATACCAAGGGAATATTTCATGCAAAGATGGGCACACTAAAGGACAGAAATGGTATGGACCTAACAGAAGCAAGAGATATTAAGAGGTGGCAAAAATACACAGAAAAAAGCTACAAAAAAATCTTCGAGACCCAGATAATGACAAGACTGTAATCATTCATCTAGAACCAGACATTCTGGAAAGCGAAGTCAAGTAGGCCTTAGGAAGCATCACTACAAACATAGCTAGTAGAAGTGATGGAATTCCAGTTGAGTTATTTCAAACCTTAGAAGATCATGCTGTGAAAAGTGCTGTGCTCAATATGCCAGAAAAATTTGGAAAACTCAGCAATGGTCCAGGACTGGAAAAAGTCAGTTTTCATTCCAATCCCAAAGAATGTTCAAACTACTGCACAATTGTACTCATCTCACACGCTAGCAAAGTGATGCTCAGACACGAACCATGAACTTCCAGATGTTCAAGCTGGATTTAGAAAAGGCAGACGAACCTGAGATGAAATTGCCAACATCTGCTGGATCATCAAAAACGCAACCAATTTCCAGAAAAACATCTACTTCTGCTTTACTGATTACGCCAAAGCCTTTGACTACGTGAGGTGAAGTCGCTCAGTCGTGTCCGACTCTTTGCGAGCCCGTGGACTGTAACCTACTAGGCTTCTCCGCCCATGGGATTCTCCAGGCAAGAATACTGGAGTGGATTGCCATTTCCTTCTCCAGGGGATCTTCCCGACCCAGGGATCAAACCCTGGTCTCCCGCATCAGAGGCAGACGCTTTAACCTCTGAGCCACCAGGGATCACAACAAACTGTGGAAAATTCTTAAAGAGATGGGAATACCAGACCACCTGACCTGCCTCCTGAGAAATCTGTATGCAGGTCAAGAAGCAACAGTTCTAACTGGACATGGAACAACAGACTGGTTCCAAACTGGGAAAGGAGTACGTCAAGACTGTGTATTGTCACCCTGCTTATTTAACTTATATGCAGAGTACATCATGCAAAATGCCAGGTTGGATGAAGCACAAGCCAGAATCAAGACTGCCGGGAGAAATATCAATAAACTCAGATATGCAGATGACAACACCTTTAGGGCAGAAAGTGAAGAGGAACTAAAGAGCCTCTTGATGAAAGTGAAAGAGGAGAGTGAAAAAGCTGGCTTAAAACTCAACTTTCAAAGAACGAAGATCATGGCATCCAGTCCCATCACTTCATGGCCAATAGAAGGGGAAACAGTGTAAATAGTGGCTGACTTTATTTTGGGGGGATCCAAAATCACTGCAGATGGTGACTGCAGCCATGAAATTCAAAGACACTTGCTCCTTGGAAGAAAAGCTATGACCAACCTAGACAGCATATTAAAAAGCAGAGACATTACTTTGTCAACAAAGGTCTGTCTAGTCAAAGCTATGGTTTTTCCAGTAGTCACGTATGGATGTGAGAGTTGGACTATAAAGAAAGCTGAGCACGGAAGAATTGATGCTTTTGAACTGTGGTGTTGGAGAAAACTCTTAAGAGTCCCTTGGACTGCAAGGAGAGCAAACCAGTCAATCCTGAAGGAAATCAGTCCTGAACAGTCGTTGGAAGGACTGATGCTGAAGCTGAAACTCCAATACTTCGGCCACCTGATGGGAAGAACTGACTCATTTGAAAAAACCCTGATGCTGAGAAAGATTGAAGTCAGGAGAAGGAGACGACAGAAGATGAGATGGTCGGAAGGCATCACTGACTCCGTGGACATGAGTCTGAGTAAGTTCCAAGAGTTGGTGATGGTCAGGGAAGCCTGGTGTGCTGCAGTCCATGGAGTTGCAAAGACACGACTGAGTGACTGAACTCAAGTGGCAAAATATTGGAATGGGGGTGGGAAGTGGGTAAATTCAAGAATATGAAAATATGTAGCAAGCATAGCAATCTATCACATTAATACACACTGAACATAAATATGGAGACATATAAAAGAGAAGAAAAAAATCCTAAGAGTAAGATATAAAAGGAAAAACCCTTAAATGGGTCTCTCACTATCAACAGGACAGAAGCTAAACTCCAGGCACTTAAGCTTATCTACAGTAGAGAACTGATCCTACTTGGCATATCCTAGCTGCCTCTTTAACAACAGTCTTTAGTCCTCTCTTGTTTATATCACTTTATATTATTATTTTTTTTAAGGTGGGGGAGATGGGCTGTGAGGCTTATAGGATCTTAGTTCCCTAAGCAGGGATCAATCCCACGCTCCCTGAAGTGGAAGCACAAAGTCTTAACCACCAGATGGCCATGGAAGTTCCAATTTTATTACTTTTATTTCATGCTACCTACCCTACAAAGGGGCTTCTCTTGTGGCTCAGCTGGTAAAGAATCCGCCTGCAATGTGGGAGACCTGGGTTCATTCCCTGGGTTACGAAGATCCCAGGGAGAAAGGAAAGGCTACCCATTTCAGTATTCTGGCTTGGAGAATTCCATGGACTCTATAGTCCATGGGGTCACAAAGAATCAGACACAACTGAGCAACTTTCACTTTCTTTCTATCCTACAAACAGATGGGGAAACAAAGGAAACAGGGACAGACTTTACTTTCTTGGCCTCCAAAATCACTGCAGATGGTCAGTCCTAAAGGAAATCAATCCTGACTATTCATCGGAAGGACTAATGCTGAAGCTGAAACTCCAATACTTCGGCCATCTGATGCAAAGAACTGACTCCTTAGAAAAGACTCTGATGCTGGGAAAGACTGAAGGCAGGAGAAGGGGATGACAGAGGATGAGATGGCTGGATGGCATCACCGACTCGATGTACATGAGTTTGAGTAAACTCCAGGAGTTGGTGATGGACAGGGAGGCCTGGCGTGCTGCCGTCCATGGGGTCGCAAAGAGTAGGACACGACTGAGCGAATGAACTGACGGACCTACCCTACTACTCAAACAACTTGAAGGTATGGAATGAATCTGAAGCTTTGTTGTATTTTTCCTAAGATGCCACACATATTATGCATTCAAATATTTGCAAATAGAATAAAAAACTTCAAATAAATATGTTGTCATTAAAAGCTACTATGTGAAATTTGCAATTGACATTACTCAAAAATTGCATGTCACATAATAGCAATCACTTCCTACTGGAATGCAACATAAAACACTGCTTTCCAAGTACCACATTACAAAAATAAAAGAATTACAACACTTAGTAACCTAAGGCTTCTTAAACAGTAAGTACTAAACTTCTGAAACCACTGATATATCATCATGCAAGCTTCCTGAAAGCAAAATGGTATGTACGATAGTGAAGAACTGATAAATTATAATATACCTCTAAAGATGAACTGTTACCATAAAAACTGTATTGTTAAATGATACAAAATGGGAGGGGAAAATGCTCATGACATAATTTATTTCAGAAAAATAATAATTCACATTAAGGTTCAAAGACAGCATGCTAGGATACTCCTCTGCCTTCACAACACCAACTTTCCAAGGATTCAGAGACCACAGGGCACCTTACTGTGAAAGGTGAATTAAACTGTGCATTTTCAGGAATTCGCTGGTGGCCCAGTGGTTAGGACTCAGCACATTCAATCCGAGAACCCAGGTTCAATTCCTGGTTCAGTTCAGTTGCTCAGTCGTGTCCAACTCTTTGCAACCCAGTGAATCACAGCACACCAGGCCTCCCTGTCTGTCGCCAACTCCTGGACTTCACTCAAACTCACGTCCATTGAGTCGGTGATGCCATCCAACCATCTCATCCTCTGTCGTTCCCTTCTCCTCCTGCCCCCAATCCCTCCCAGCATCAGAGTCTTTTCCAATAAGTCAGCTCCCTGCATAAGGTGGCCAAAGTATTGAAGTTTCAGCTTCAGCATCAGTCCTTCCAATGAACACCCAGGACTGATCTCCTTTAGGATGGACTAGTCGGATCTCCTTGCAGTCCAAGGGACTCTCAAGGGTCTTCTCCAACACCACACACTTCAAAAGCATCAATTCTTCGGCGCTCAGCCTTCTTCTTCCCTGGTGGCTCAGAGGTTAAAGCGTCTGCCTCCGATGCGGGAGACCAAAGATCATGGCATCCAGTCCCATCACTTCATGGCCAATAGAAGGGGAAACAGTGTAAATAGTGGCTGACTTTATTTTGGGGGGATCCAAAATCACTGCAGATGGTGACTGCAGCCATGAAATTCAAAGACACTTGCTCCTTGGAAGAAAAGCTATGACCAACCTAGACAGCATATTAAAAAGCAGAGACATTACTTTGTCAACAAAGGTCTGTCTAGTCAAAGCTATGGTTTTTCCAGTAGTCACGTATGGATGTGAGAGTTGGACTATAAAGAAAGCTGAGCACGGAAGAATTGATGCTTTTGAACTGTGGTGTTGGAGAAAACTCTTAAGAGTCCCTTGGACTGCAAGGAGAGCAAACCAGTCAATCCTGAAGGAAATCAGTCCTGAACAGTCATTGGAAGGACTGATGCTGAAGCTGAAACTCCAATACTTCGGCCACCTGATGGGAAGAACTGACTCATTTGAAAAAACCCTGATGCTGAGAAAGATTGAAGTCAGGAGAAGGAGACGACAGAAGATGAGATGGTCGGAAGGCATCACTGACTCCGTGGACATGAGTCTGAGTAAGTTCCAAGAGTTGGTGATGGTCAGGGAAGCCTGGTGTGCTGCAGTCCATGGAGTTGCAAAGACACGACTGAGTGACTGAACTCAAGTGGCAAAATATTGGAATGGGGGTGGGAAGTGGGTAAATTCAAGAATATGAAAATATGTAGCAAGCATAGCAATCTATCACATTAATACACACTGAACATAAATATGGAGACATATAAAAGAGAAGAAAAAAATCCTAAGAGTAAGATATAAAAGGAAAAACCCTTAAATGGGTCTCTCACTATCAACAGGACAGAAGCTAAACTCCAGGCACTTAAGCTTATCTACAGTAGAGAACTGATCCTACTTGGCATATCCTAGCTGCCTCTTTAACAACAGTCTTTAGTCCTCTCTTGTTTATATCACTTTATATTATTATTTTTTTTAAGGTGGGGGAGATGGGCTGTGAGGCTTATAGGATCTTAGTTCCCTAAGCAGGGATCAATCCCACGCTCCCTGAAGTGGAAGCACAAAGTCTTAACCACCAGATGGCCATGGAAGTTCCAATTTTATTACTTTTATTTCATGCTACCTACCCTACAAAGGGGCTTCTCTTGTGGCTCAGCTGGTAAAGAATCCGCCTGCAATGTGGGAGACCTGGGTTCATTCCCTGGGTTACGAAGATCCCAGGGAGAAAGGAAAGGCTACCCATTTCAGTATTCTGGCTTGGAGAATTCCATGGACTCTATAGTCCATGGGGTCACAAAGAATCAGACACAACTGAGCAACTTTCACTTTCTTTCTATCCTACAAACAGATGGGGAAACAAAGGAAACAGGGACAGACTTTACTTTCTTGGCCTCCAAAATCACTGCAGATGGTCAGTCCTAAAGGAAATCAATCCTGACTATTCATCGGAAGGACTAATGCTGAAGCTGAAACTCCAATACTTCGGCCATCTGATGCAAAGAACTGACTCCTTAGAAAAGACTCTGATGCTGGGAAAGACTGAAGGCAGGAGAAGGGGATGACAGAGGATGAGATGGCTGGATGGCATCACCGACTCGATGTACATGAGTTTGAGTAAACTCCAGGAGTTGGTGATGGACAGGGAGGCCTGGCGTGCTGCCGTCCATGGGGTCGCAAAGAGTAGGACACGACTGAGCGAATGAACTGACGGACCTACCCTACTACTCAAACAACTTGAAGGTATGGAATGAATCTGAAGCTTTGTTGTATTTTTCCTAAGATGCCACACATATTATGCATTCAAATATTTGCAAATAGAATAAAAAACTTCAAATAAATATGTTGTCATTAAAAGCTACTATGTGAAATTTGCAATTGACATTACTCAAAAATTGCATGTCACATAATAGCAATCACTTCCTACTGGAATGCAACATAAAACACTGCTTTCCAAGTACCACATTACAAAAATAAAAGAATTACAACACTTAGTAACCTAAGGCTTCTTAAACAGTAAGTACTAAACTTCTGAAACCACTGATATATCATCATGCAAGCTTCCTGAAAGCAAAATGGTATGTACGATAGTGAAGAACTGATAAATTATAATATACCTCTAAAGATGAACTGTTACCATAAAAACTGTATTGTTAAATGATACAAAATGGGAGGGGAAAATGCTCATGACATAATTTATTTCAGAAAAATAATAATTCACATTAAGGTTCAAAGACAGCATGCTAGGATACTCCTCTGCCTTCACAACACCAACTTTCCAAGGATTCAGAGACCACAGGGCACCTTACTGTGAAAGGTGAATTAAACTGTGCATTTTCAGGAATTCGCTGGTGGCCCAGTGGTTAGGACTCAGCACATTCAATCCGAGAACCCAGGTTCAATTCCTGGTTCAGTTCAGTTGCTCAGTCGTGTCCAACTCTTTGCAACCCAGTGAATCACAGCACACCAGGCCTCCCTGTCTGTCGCCAACTCCTGGACTTCACTCAAACTCACGTCCATTGAGTCGGTGATGCCATCCAACCATCTCATCCTCTGTCGTTCCCTTCTCCTCCTGCCCCCAATCCCTCCCAGCATCAGAGTCTTTTCCAATAAGTCAGCTCCCTGCATAAGGTGGCCAAAGTATTGAAGTTTCAGCTTCAGCATCAGTCCTTCCAATGAACACCCAGGACTGATCTCCTTTAGGATGGACTAGTCGGATCTCCTTGCAGTCCAAGGGACTCTCAAGGGTCTTCTCCAACACCACACACTTCAAAAGCATCAATTCTTCGGCTTTCAGCCTTCTTCACAGTCCAACTCTCCCATCCATACATGACCACTGGAAAAACCACAGTCTTGACTAGACAGACCTTTGTTGACAAAATAATGTCTCTGCTTTTAATATGCTGTCCAGGTCGGTCATAACTTTCCTTCCAAGGAGTAAGCGTCTTTTAATTTCATGGCTGCAGTCACCATCTGCAATGATTTTAGAGCCCCAAAAAATAAAGTCTGACACTGTTTCCACTGTTTCCTCATCTAATTCCCATGAAGTGATGGGACCAGATGCCATGAACTTCATTTTCTGAATGTTGAGCTTTAAGCCAACTTCTTCACTCTCCTCTTTCATCGAGCCTTTTTTTTTTAAGTTCTTCACTTTCTGCCATAAGGGTGGTGTCACCTGCATATCTGAGATTATTGATATTTCTCCCAGCAATCTTGATCCCAGCTTGTGCGTCTTTCAGCCCAGCGTTTCTCATGATGTACTCTGCATATAAGTTAAATAAGCAGGGTGACAATATACAGCCTTAGGGTAACTAAAATCCTGCAAGCCATGCCACAAGGCCAAAAAAAAAAAGTTTGTATCTTCAATTCTCTACATTTCAGGAATAACAAAAAAGCTGGGGGGGAGGGTAAATGCAAGCTATTATCCGCTCTACAAACGCCCCACAGTAGACCTCTTCTTCTTGGTCATCCAAATATTAACAAGGAAAACAGATCCATCCTTCTTCTCTCATGGCTGAGTTCAACTTCAAGTAATGGAAGGAAAAATGGTATTTTACAACTGACTTGGCAATTAAAAAAAAAAACAAAACGCTCAGTATAAAAACTAGAAACATAATTTAAATGCAGCAACTAATAATAAAACATATTTCCACAAATCAAAAAGTTCCTAAAAAGGAACTTAAAATTGCAAGCCATTTCAAAGCAAAATATATAATACTCACCCAACCAAAAAAAGCTGATAAGGAATGCTATAAACGATAATAAAGTGAGACAAAATTACCTTTTACTGCTGATAATTTTTTATTGCTATAGTAAAACTACAATCTCCAAAAGAACTTTCTCTTTATACAACATGTAATAGGAAACTATGGCACACATTTTTTTTTCATACCTAGATTAATAAACAGAAATCAACCGCCTGGTAAAGATTTTAGAATTGCAAAGGTAACATACAAACAATACGTTTAAACAGACTTGACACAGTCCCTTTCCAAAACAAACCAAAACTATTCAAACAAAGAAGCTGTAAAGGCAGAGAATATTTCAGAATATTGCTGTAATCAATCCAATGTCCTAAACCATTCATATTTTATATAGTCAACACAGTAACATATGGTCTCTTAAAAAAAACTCTTTAAAGAAATACCACAACTTATTTAAGTACTACCCCCAAATTAAACTCAGCAACTAATATTTGTCATATTCCTGAACAACAACTCTTCTCTTAAAATTTAAGGAAGAAAAATTTCCTATTCTGGCAAGAGAGTTATCTCTCAACACATTTTAATCACTAAACACTGTCTTTTGTGTACTAATATCTCCATCTGCTGGAACAGAACTTTCTTACTACCAAAGTTCCTAAGGACAAAAACTCTGCAGTAGAGATTTTGCAACTACTTAAAAATAAAATTTAATACTTAATTTCTACCTAGGGATTTTTTTCCCTCTAACTCATAGAACCTTAAAAGCTTAGACCTATCCTTATTCTTTTACCAACATTATTCAGAAAAATTCACTAAATTAAAACACTCTGCCTGCTACGTTCTCTTCTCTCTCTATCCTTAGGCTTAAGATACAAAACAGTAACCTGAACAGCACAATCTTTTTCCTTTTAGGTTATCTTAAAGTTCTCTATCTCTCTGGAACATATCTCCATAAATACACATACTCACTCACCCCTGATTATAAAATATATTCTCCCATAATTTCTGCTGGACATGAGGTAAAAACTAATAGAAACAGTCAGTAAAACAGCAAAAGAACTTAGCTAATAACTGACAACATCAAAAGCTCAAAAACAAGATTTGGTAGGAAAAAATACTTACTACAAATTGAATAAAGCCAAAGAAGGAAAGAAGAAAATTATATCAATTGGAAGAATAAGAGATCACTGGTTGTATCTATAATTTGTAACATGTCTAAAATATATTTAAAATGTTATAAATATATCAGTAGTTTTGCAATTGTTAGCAATATTATTTTGAAAGTATGTTCTTTATATTGTAGCATAAATAGGAAATTCTGTCACTGTCAGAAACTACATTATTTTGGTGTTGGCAGAAAAAGAAGGATACGATTATAAAATTAAATAAACATTAAAATTGAATTGAAAGTACAAACATGAAGTCATTAACTGTTGCGCTCTGTTCACAGAAAATGGCCAGTGGCTTGGAAGTAACCTCACCCTGACAGCAATCAATATGCTCAGGGACTAAATTCACATCTCTAATACCATTTCCACTAAAGAAAAAAAACAAAAAACACCTCGCAGAAAGGGTTAATTCTAGCTGTGGAGCAAGGGAATTTGGGGCATCAAACTGTCCCAGAAAATAAGGAAGATTTTCAAAAGACACAAAAGCCAGTTAAGATTATCACAGGCCAAAATTGTGACAACTTGAACATCAAAAAGAATATTAATTACAGTGAGTTTATTAAGATTCTTGAGCCCTTAATAATTATCATGAAACACAGAAAAAATTCATTAGTCATCTTTTGAGCTAGCTAGCAAACCAACACTTTACTCTGAAAACCAACCAACACTTAATAAGAATTAATTCTTTAATAAGAATCTATCTAACTCTTCCATTGGGAACATATTCTAGGTTCCCTCACAGCAGAACCAAAACTGGGTTCCCAGGGGGAAGGGACACCCATGGTGTTATACTTGAACCTGTCCATCTTTAGATCAGAATTCCAAAGTAATAGATACAGAAGACATAAAGGAACAAGCTCAGTAACAAGAAAGTTACATCAGTGTCATAAAAAAAAGAGAAAGAGATGGCTCTAGATTTAAGGCTTCAAGCGCTAACAATCAGATTCACTGAGTGATTCTGAGTCAGATTCTGATTTCCACAAGCCAGTTCAGTTATAAAGAATATTCTGGAGATAAAAGGAAATCTGAGGGGCTTCTCTGGTGGCTCAGCAGTAAAATATGCCTGCAGTGCCCAAGACATAGCCAATGCAGGAGATGGGGTTGGGAAGTTCCCCTGGAGAAGGAAATGGCAACCCACTACAGTATTCTGCCTGGGAAATCCCATCAACAGAGCATCTGGCAGGCTACAGAGTCTATGGGGTTGCAAAGAGTCCGACAGGATCAAACCAACTTGGCACACAAGGGGATCTGAAAACAGATTGCTTATTACGTGAATTGTAAGATTAATCCATTTTGTTCAGTGTGAATTTACTATGTAGAAAACTTATTTTTAAAGAGATATATAAATATTTAGAGATAGAATGCCAAAATCTCTAATTTACCTTAAATAAAGTGTGGGCTTCCCTGGTGGCTCAGACAATAAAGAATCTGCCTGCAATGCAGGAGACCTGGGTTCAGTCCCTGGGTTGGGAAGATCCCCAGAGAAGAAAATGGCAACCCACTCCAGCATTCTTGCCTGGGAAATGCCACAGAGAGAGAAGCCTGGCAGGCTACAGTCCATGGGGTGGCAAAGAGCTGGACACAAGAAAGCAACTCACACACACACAGGCTACAGTCCATGGGGTGGAAAAGAGCTGGACACAAGTAAGCAACTCTCACACACACACACAAAGTAAAATGGATATAAGCAGTCACACACACATACACACACAGAGGCTACAGTCCACAGGGTGGCAAAGAGCTGGACACAAGTAAGCAACACACACACACACGCCACAGACACACACATACACGCTACAGTCCATGGGGTGGCAAAGAGCTGGACACAAGTGACACACACATACACACACGCCACAGACACACACACACACACAGGCTACAGTCCACAAGTAAGCGACACACACACGCCACAGACACAGACACACACACGCTACAGTCCATGGGGTGGCAAAGAGCTGGACACAAGTAAGCAACACACACACAAACACACACACAAAGTAAAATGGATATAAGCAGTCAAGTTCCCAGAAAATCTTCACTGTACTTGATGAAACACATATATTTTACAGTATTAGGTAAGTACAGTTGAAACAAAAATTTTAAGTCAAACTATGTCAAAAATTCCCAAGATTCCCCAAACCAAGAGTTTCTTCAATTCTCTTTAATTCACACAGAAATCAAAGTTCAACTCTAAGTAACCAAAAACTGGACTGACGGGTAAAAACATGAGCCCCATGTGTTCTCAATACTTTAATATGAATATAGAAACTTATAGGTAAAGAAAACAATAATTTGCATGTATGTTTATTTTCAGTTAAAACACCACTTTAAAAAACTCTAAAAAGTTAAAATCTAAAACACAGAAAAATCAAAAAATATTTTTTCTTAAATATCTGGAGAAAATATAAGATTCTTTCCAAATTCCCTACTGTCTTAATTCTCCACAGTGTCCAAAGTCTACTTCCTTAAATCTATTTGTTCTATATACTCTTGCTAGTTTATCCCCAGAGATTTCATCATGTCATCCTGATACAACCCAAGTCATCAATGGCTCCTTACAAGACAGAGTAAAACCTGAACATTCACCCCAGCGTTCAGAGCCCATCACAATACAGCTGTAAACTGGTTTTCTGGCTCTGCTCGTCTCTTCCTTCTCACTGCTTCTCTTCATGCATCTGTCATCTCAACATCCTTGAAACACACTTTTATGAAAGTCTTTTGATTTCCCATCACTACTGTTTTGATACTACTTCACTTTTCCCTTCTGCTGGAACATCCTTTACCCTCCCATTCACCTCATTAAAAACCAACTAATAATACCATTCACCTATTAATACCAACTCAAGTTCCACTTCTTAAAAAATCCTTATTAGACACTTCAGCATAAAGTGACTTCTGAACTGCCAGAATGCTAGAAGTGAATGATTCTCCTGAACACAAAAACTAGCTGATATTCATTTGGATAATTTACCCTTCTCCTTTTTGTTTTCTTCTCTCATTCTCTACAAACTGCTTTGCTTATCTGGTTGCCCGTCCTATGAAAAACAACCTGAAAATGTTGACAGAAGTTAGATGATGCTGCCTTATAGCCTAAGAAACTCTTTTGCATATAATATTCTCCCCATCCTCTGAGCATTTTGAAGTTACCAGTGTAGCTGATAATTCCATTTAGAAACTAAGGTTCAGAAAGGTTACAGATCTGGAAGATCACCAAACTAATCAGTTAGCTGTAAAGTCATTAACAGATTCCCAAGTCTATTAGCCAAAGAACTGTTACCACTTTGCAACATAAGTCTCATTAGCATATGGACAGAAACACAAATTCGTTTTCATGTTTATGCTGGCACACGTGTGTACACAGGCCCACATGCAGTCAACACCTGCATACCCGTTCTAACAATGGGAGCATCACTGCAACAATGGTAATAGCAGCAGCAACCCTAACAAAGGATTCAGTTCAGCTCAGTCGCTCAGTCATGTCCGACTCTCTTAGGGGCAGTTAATTTCAGAGTAACTTATATATGGTCTTAGTTTGAAATTTTTATTTCTTCTTATCCATTCTATCAGAGTTGACACATTACCATAATACAGGCAAGTAACGGTGGTTTATACTCAATTCTTTCGTATCTACTGCAAAGAGTAAAAGCTCCAGATGTGGGCCTCGGGAACAGGATGCAGGGGCTATCTAGGGCAGCTCTATTTCCACGGGATTTATTATCATCCACCTTTTGGCTGCCATTAGAGTTGCCTACCTATGCTTGTAACCACCCTATGCTAATCTGAAACTGATACAAGTTTGTATAGTCCTGATTTGAATTGCCCAACAATAGGTGTTCTTTGGAAGGAATGATACTAAAGCTGAAACTCCAGTACTTTGGCCACCTCATGCGAAGAGTTGACTCATTGGAAAAGACTCTGATGCTGGGAGGGATTGGGGACAGGAGGAAAGGGGACGACCGAGGATGAGATGGCTGGATGGCATCACCGACTCAATGGACGTGAATTTGAGTGAACTCTGGGAGATGGTGACAGAGGGAGGCCTGGCATGCTGCGATTCATGGGGTCGCAAAGAGTCGGACACGACTGAGCAACTGAACTGAACAGAACTGAGTAAACTTTGACACAAGTTTCCTCTTGAGTAGTTTTCAAAAATAGGAATTTACAGTAATAAAAAGAGTAGAAACAATACTCAATATTCACTAGATTTATTTGTACCATGTTACTTTAAGAGCTAAAGCTCTATCCTTCGGCTACTAATCAGTTAAAGAGAATGAGTTTAAGTTCTCTAAAAATGTGTTCACTTTCTTATTATTAGCCCTTCAATTATCATAAAGATCTACCACTGAATAATGTGTGTGTGTGTGTGTGTGTTCTAGCTCCAAAACTATGACCAGCATTTTGCTGAAGCCCAACATTTCACAGAATCAGGAAAACCCTCATCTGTTTTTTTTTTTTTTTTTTCCCGTCATGTCCACAACCCAAGGCATCAGCAGTTCTCTTCCTCTGTTCCTTGTCGGCAGTAGCGCGGTCAACTCGCAGACCCCCAACCCTGCTGTGGGATCTGGACCAGTCACAAGGCTCCCTAACTCAGTCTCTGCACCTAAGAAATGAAGACCTCATCCCCCAACTCACAGTCTCTGGTAGCTCTGAAATTCCATCATCTTCTGGCATCACTTTAGCACACCTTACACTCAACTGCATCTAAGAAGAAACATTTCATATTTCTCCCAGCTTTTTCCACATATAAGCCTCTTCAAACACTCTTTGTAAATGAATTTTCAGATCCTGTACAATATTATGACATTGAGTTAATGGAAAAGTTTCAAGGAAAAACTGCATAAAAGTTTGCTTTTTACTAGCGCTTTCTTTTTAATGTAATAAATATATGTATGTTGTGTATTTTTCCTCCAAGAATCTGCAAATGACCAGGTGATCATGCCCCATCTTTACAACAACTCGTCCTGCACTAAAGTCAAAAGCAAGATATTTAATATCCACTCCCTTTTCCACTGTTGATATATAATCATTTCAATCCTGAGGCCAGACAGATTTTTACTTTGAAAAACTTCCTTGCTCTAAACTACCATTGCAGCACCCAGGCGCAAGGATGGCTCCCTTTATACACAGGCAGGCTTGGACACACGCAAACACATACATACACCCTTTCCTTACGACCATGGCCGTATAGCACAGGACCGCCTCATGGACTTAGCTGCACTGTCATGTTTTTCTGAGACTTCAACCTCCTTGAATAGCATCCAAATTGATAAATCCTGCTTTAACAAAAGTAATGTGACAGAAACGCTAAATGTAAATTGAATCATTTCACCAACCTCAAAACTTAGTTTAATAAAATATGTAGGTTAGAATCAATATATGAAACAACAGTATGAACATTAACACAATTCTGTTTATTAGACTTGACAGGATTGCTAGGTTTTGAAATGAGTTTCTGCTTCAGGAAACTGAGGAAACGTTGAGAACATTAAGTACAGTCATCACTTTGTTAATTACAAGAATTTTGGATAAATCACTTAACTTCGACAAGCTATTTGTTAAACTCTTGACGGATTTACTTTAAACATTACAGATAAAGCAAAGAAGTAGACTCCTTTTAAAAGAATTAAATTTCAGTTAACTGAAATTTACAATTTATCAGTCTTCTAAGTAATGACACTTTAACTTAGCTTCAATAAACACCTGTGTCTTAAAAACTGCTATTTGTGTTAAATTACTGTAACGGCCACATATGTTTACACTCAGCTTTCCTCTAAAGGAAAACCATTCAAATAGTCCTTATTTATCCTGAGCACGTCAAAGCAGCGCTTAGAGAAAAGAAATCTTTCATATGCACTGTGCTTTGCACAGAGCACAAGACATACATATCTGCTGAATGTTGCCTTTATCGGTAACCGACTAGGGGAAGGTTCACCTATATAATTCCATAAATGCCAAAACATGCACAAGCTGAGCTGAACACTGACAGATCTCTTCTGCCTTTGGACTGATACACTTTGTATAAGACTGGCTAGAAACTACTGCCTAAGTAAAGCAATTTTATCTTCCTAATTCTCATTCACACCAATGGTAGTAAAATAAAATTAAGCTCCTTGAGGGCAAGTACTGCAAAAAATATTTTAAGATTTCTAAAAAATACCATTTTTAAGAAAAACGTGTACCTTTTTTTTCTAATTACCCAAAACCAACTGCTTAATCCTGTATTTTAAAAAAACTAGAAATGAAAAAAGAATTTAAAGTGTGAACCTACTTATTAATTCAACAAATATCTGAGATCACACATATGCAGGCTGTGAGGTGGCCACTTTCAAGAAACTATTTCTAACAGACAAAAGAGAGATATGACGTTACAAACCAGCGACAGACAAAAAAAGAGATGATATTACCATGTTAAGTATGTTGATAACTATATAGAGAATAGTACCTAACACAGGCCGGGGGATTATATTTATAGTCAAATTTCGTAAGAGTCACACTAACAAAACAAACTGTATTCACTATGAAAAGATTAATGCTATTTTTGCTTTCTATTAAATGAAAATAAACCTGTAAAAATCTTATTTGGGCATCAAACAACCTAGCTATTTTGAGTACCAACACTGAAATGCCAATTCAAAAAAAGGATAAGCATTTCCTAAAAGTTCTCACTAAGAGAAAAATACATTTTTGCACTTAGAATTCACATTGAACTGTCAATGTCAAAAAAAGAGGGGTTGGAGAAAATGACAAAGTCCTGTCAATCATGTAAATAAAAAATCAGCACATAATTTTAACTATGACTTCTTCACATGGGCCCATGCATTGACCCCTTCCGCTGACCCTAAAATAGATCCTTACATATCTCACAATAGCTTACATGTAAGTAACAGAAAATTGCTTAGTGGGATCCCAACTTTTAAGTAATCAAAAACTAAAACTTAACAATAGCATAGCACTTCCAACATCTCCAACAGAGTAAGGCCAAGTTTTATTTATAACTGCATCATTATAAATCAAACAAAGTATATTAACAGCATTAAATTCTTAAGTAAAATAAAATGTGGTTCAAGTCAGATTATAAAAAGTTGCCCTTATATTCACGTAAAAAAAGTCAAAAAACGAAACAAAAACCTTCTACTGGCCTCAAAAAAGAAGCACCTGAATCATGCTCAGGAAAGGGAAGGAGGGTTCACTTCATGTCTTTTGTTGCAGTAATCTAGCTCCCTTAAGAAGGAAGCCAAAAACCATCTGTTCTTATGAAAACCGGATGCATCTCAATGTCAGGATTGTGACTAGTAGGGGGATAACAACAGGAATAAGATGTGTATAAAGCATTAAAAAAATAAAATTAACTTGTTTTCACTTGATATTCTCAAAGCCATTTAAGAAAAGGTGCTCATACCAAACACACTAGCAAATGTGATTAGCAGAGACCTATTTCTATTAACTCAAGTACATTATAGTCTTGAGAGTACAGATTTACTACAAAATCATGTAAATTGGATAAAGTTAAGAAAAAGAAGTCACCTGCATCATAGTATGTACAAGCATTTTATATACACACACTGTCTACAGAGAAGTTAAGCTTCAAAAGTATTGAATAAATGTTGAATAAATGACCATGATACAAATTATCATTTCCATTATTACCTTATTATAGCTGCTGACTCCTCCTGGGTGAGAAGAAAAAAGGATAATGGAGAAAACTGACTACGAAAACTAGCTTCCTTCTCATTACTAATAATGCAAAGGTCCATGCATACAAAAACACAACCTTGGCTCCTGAAGAACAAATTAATTACTTCATCTTAAAATCAGTTTGTCACAGATACTGATTATTGTCAACAATGCTTCCTCAGGGGGTAAAAAAAACCACCAACTATAATAAACTTATATAACAAAATTCCTCTCAATACAAAAAACAAATAACCATGTAATTTCTAAACTGAGCAAGATTTCTCAAAATAATAAAGAGTAGGAAAACTAAAAATATGATACATTCAATAATGAACGCATAAGGAATGGAAACAAACATTTAATACTGTAAAATGTTTAACTAGCAAAGCAAGTTTTAATTTAAAATATTTTTTTGCCCTCATTTTCAAGGGAGAGGAAACAAGTGAGAAAAAATAAATTGAGGTCAAAAAGAAAATTTACATCTCTCCTCACCCCCCAACCTCAAAAAAGATCATGAGAAAGTGAACACAAATTTTTCAGATCACTAATGTGGACTCTAACACGTTTGCTTTTTCTGAACCACACACTCCTTTTTCAGTTATTCACAATAAAAAGATTTAGGCTAGCCTTCCTCAAAAACTACACCATATATTCACATTAATTTTCATATCTGCCTAAAAATGAAAACTCAAAATCTAATTTTATTTTCTCTAGATCTCCATTTCCCCCTATTTGGGATTTTTAGGTGGAGTGATTTTATTTTTACTTTTATGCTGTCTCAATTCTAAATTGCAATACTTTATTAAAACAGAATTTGCATTCAAATACTGTTTCTGCTTAAGTCTCACTTTCACAAGGGAAGTGTCCCCCCTGCCCCCCCCCCAAAAAAAACAACCACCACCTATTCTTTCCCATGCATAGTTCCACGGTAGTTCAGTGGAAAACTTCTCTTTAAAGGAAGAACACTTTAAAAAACCTCAAATCTATCTGTGATCGTCTCTATCTCAATGGAAGACTAAGTATCAGAATTATCAACTGATGCTATGTCTTTCATGAGACTGGTCTAACCTAGAATGCATTTAACAACCTAAAAAAGCAACCATGCTAAATTAAGTTACTTCAGAGAAAAATCTGACACCTTGCCCCACAACAACAACAAAAAAACCAACACAGTAAACAAAAAAAGACTGTTCACAGTCCACAGTCAAAATGTAAACTAAAGGTTAACTTGGCATAAAATTAAAATGCTCACTCTAAAGCACTCAAGTTTTAATCAACCAAACGAAATCTAGAACACAGAAATCCCCAATGTGTAACTGGCCAAATAAATATTCTCAAACTGACCAGAAAATTTTTTTAAGGCTTTTGAAAAATATTTCAAGATAAAATTGCTACTCATTCAAAACTTTCAATTATCAGAAGATACAACTACTGTCAGTAAGTACAATACCTTGATTAAACTAATCACTGAAATAAAATTTAGTTTTAACTAAATTTAAAAAGAATTCTTCAATCATATGGACAAAGAAAATTATAATTCCTAACCACAAACAAGCAGATTAATTTGTTTTGGACAATGACAGGCCACAAAGGAGTAAAGGACAAATTGCCAAATTTGAGAATCAAACCATCCAGCACAGATAAAAACGTGATGAACTTCAGAAACCCATATTTTTCTTAAGTCAAATTAAGTTTATAGTAAGGCTAACAATTACAGGAAGCAGCTTATTCCACACTAAGGAATAACCCCTTTTCCTCCCTGTTTGTACTGGTCTGATAAAAAACAATCAAACTTCCTAGTCATTATGCTGTCCCTTTTTAAACATCCTAGCCACTATACAGGAGCATTCTTTATGCTGAGGAGTTAAAAAGGCTAAAACTCCACAGAGACAGAGACAGAGATGAAGTAAACCATAACAAAAATAAAACATACATATTACTTAGACTGTTTCCTCCTCAACCAGTGGTTTACAACATTTAAAACTCAAACGATTACTATTTCCAAACAGAGAGAAACGAACAAACAAACCTTTGTTAGAAATAATGGACATAATTGGAATTCTAGATTTAGAAGATTAAAAATTATCACGCCAAAGGTTAGAACTTCAATTACCATTTAGAGATTTCAGGCCAACATAACACTACAAATGAGAAATCTTTCAAAACTAGTCAGAGAAACTCAAATTATTTACTTCAAGTAGTACAAATGAAGAGAAAACATTTGCAAACTTTTTATAATCTCCTATGCTGTCTTACTGAATCCAACATTTTAATTCAGACTGCAGCTTAACTTTAATATAATCAAAGCCTGTTTTCATTTTAGTGACTATAAAGGATTTCTTCTATACAACTAAGCTTAAAGAAAAATCTTAAAAGTTTTTACGACTACTACTAAAACTTTAAATGCATCAAAATGTGCCAAGAAAAAATAGCGTTATTGCTTCCATAGCACATGTGGAATTCATGAAATGACATGAAATGTGATAAAATTGTTCCGAGCTGTTTTCAAATATATATATGGACACAGAATGACAAAATTACCTATGATTTAAGTTTCAACTAAATTTAATATATGTCAGGTTACTAAGAATGTTACACATTTTGCTCCAAACATCTCTTATGCTGAAAAAAAATAACTGGCGCCCCTTAGCGCCCACAATTGGAAATACTCAATTTAAGAGTTCCAGCAATTTTTTTTTTTTTTGACATTCCAGAAAGTTTTCTGCCTCCACAATCTTTCAAATGCCAACACAAATAGGAAAAGCAGAACCCCTTAAAGGCACAGCTCAAGTTTTCCCCGGAACAATTTGATATGAACAGATTTGCTGTTTCAACTATGGAAAAAAAGCTCACCTCAATGAGATCTATCTACTGCTGTATATTTAACATATAAGCACACACACACAAAAAAAACAGTACACAGTAAAATCCGACAGTTTTCTAGCTTTCGAGTTGTTTCTGAGACTTTCATGGTAACCAAAGCTCCTGGGACGCTTCTTCAACCACTTTTTTATCACGCAGATATTTCCGGTCTTTTGTTCTTGCGTGACATTCCAACTCCCCAACCTTCAGATTCCTTTCTCCCAGGTCTGTTGTAAAAATCTCTCAAAATCCTTGCGCAAAACCTACAATCCAATGTTCATCGCTATGCAGCAGTTTTCCGTTTTCTTCAAACAGTCCTCCCGGAGATGCTTCCAAGCAGAAAAAAAGAAAAAAGAAACTCCACGCTACTCGATTTTCAAAAATGACCCCCTTCGTGGTGGTCGCCTTTCCCCTGGCGGCCACGGAAACGCGCCCGGACGGGGACACTCCAGCCCGGCCGCGCCGGCGAACCTCGGTCGAGCCCTCTTCGAGTCGGCCAGAACGAACGTCCTCGGAGGTCCTCGCTCCTCGCAGCTCTCCGCCGACGAAGCTCTGCTGCAAACTTTTGCTCGCTCCGTCTTCGCCCTCTCGGGCGCCTCGGCTTCCTGTCCTACACACCGAGGCGGCCGCGGCCCCGGGGAAAAGCTCTCCGCCCAAGTTCTCTCCAAGTCGGACGCCGCCCGCACGCGTCCTCGCGGTATTTCGCGTTCACCCCCCCGAAAGTGAACTTAAAACTCCCCGACGGGGCTCGCTTCCCCAAACAAAAGGACAGAAAAGCGCTTTCCGCTGTCATTTTGTCCTCGCCTTCGGCTACGGCGGCTGTACTTTCGGTCGGCTCTGGGATGCCTTTCAATTCACCCAGCCCCACGCTCCTCGGTCCCCTCGAGTATTTACAAGCTACGCAAACTTCCAAAAACAAAAGCACAAGCCCCACTCGGGGAACCGCCAGGACCTCCGTTGGGGGGCGGAGGGGGGACGGCCCCTCCGGCAGCGGCCCCGAGGCCGGTGTCCTTCAGGCGCCCGCGAGGCGCGGGGCGGGCGAGGCCGGGCTGCTCCCCGGGAGGCCCGCGGAGCTCGGGGCCGTCGCGGAGCTCGAGGCCGGGCCGGGAGCCGGCGGCCCCGCAGCCTCCCCGAGCGCACCCGCCGGGCCGCCAGCGGCGCAGGGCCGGGCCGAGGTGACGGAGCCCGGGACCGCCCCCGGGCTCCTCGAGGTCGCCTCCGGCCTCGGGGGTCGCGCGGCGGGTTCCCCCCGACCGTGGGCGCCTCTGGCCCCCCCGACGGCGTAGCCAGGGCGGTGCGGCGGGGTCCGGGCGTTGAGGACGCCCGCGCTTCCGTGGCCCCCAGCCCTCCCGAGAGCCGCTGCGGCGAGGCGCGCGCACCGCCGGGGCCGAGTCCGGAGCGGATCGGGAGCGCCGTCTGCAGCGCTTCGCGACGGCTTCGGTGTCCGGTAATGATCCCATGCAGCCGCGATGGCGAGGCGGACCGAGGAGCGGGTGCTTGAGTTGGAAAAGCGCAAAGTCAACACTGGTATTTGCACACATGCAGAAATAACCGTGCACCGGGCAAGGAGGATTTTCCTGCAGTTAGAGTACATTTCAAACATTTTTATTTCTTTGGGAAGGAATTTTCTGAACTGCCACGCTGCCGTTCAAAAAATTTGGTTTGCAGAATGTGGTCAGCCACCAAATGTGCAACTGCATTTTATTGCAAGCCCTTTATGACATGTTCAGTTGATAAGGTATACAAAAACCGACCATTGTATGAGTGACATATGCTGAAATAGTTTCATGTCCGTAAGTCATGTCTACCGTGTTCTAAATAAGTGGGTTTGTTGGGTGGTTTTTGTTTGTTTCTTTTATAAAATTTTGTTTCAGATTCTGAGGAATCTGAATACACTTTTTGAATTGTATTGAAACAATTGTATTGTATTAAATGAATTTCAAAGAAAAACTCGAGTGGCAAGTAGCTTCTGGCCTATTCATTTAAAAAGCATAAAGTGAGTTTGCTTTTAAAATCAAGCTAAGTCGATAGAGGAAATGGAATTGCTTTGCTAGACAAAGTTGAAAACATTAAACTGAAATATTTTAAGTTCACCAACACCCATCATTGTTAGTGGAGCTATAGAAGATTGACCCGAGCTGCGCTGTGCTTAGTCCCTCAGTCCTGTCCGACTCTCTGCAACCCCATGGACTGTAGCCCTGCCAGGCTCATCTGTCCACGGGGATTCTCCAGGCAAGAAGACTGGAGTGGGTTGCCAAGAATATTCACCTAATTATCTATTAAAGGATGAATATTCTAAATGCAGGGTATAGTAATTTAATCAAAAGCTGTTGTCTCTTCAAAAACTAAGGTAAGGTGTGTTTCCTTAATAGCTGGCAGAATGATAGTTGTGAAGGGTTTGGGTACTAAGTTATTCATTTGACTTTAGTGTAAAATGTTCAGTCTCCATAATCTGTTCACTTCTCTATTAAGCTCCCAGGCCTTGTGCTGAATGTATATCTCATTTAATTTTTAGTTCAGCCTTGTAATTTAGGTTATGCTATTAGTCCCATTTTGCATAAGAGGAAACCCAAGAAGAAGGAGATTAAATCACTTGCCCAAAGTTACAGCTCATGAGTCCTAGATGTGGAATTCAAATCCAGTTATATTGTATTCTAAAGCCTGTGTTCTGTGCCCCTTTACTAACCCTATCCAATAAGGTCGGAACTTTTGATGGTGTCCACCATTTTGACCCTTAGGAACTGCAGTTTCGTATGACTAACTGGTGCTTATGGTCTAGATGAACCCCGTCAGTTAAGAGCAGTGACAGACAGTATTCATTTCCTATGTATCAAATCCCTTATGGTTACACCATTTGACAATAACTACTCTGTTCTGCCTTTTCAAATATTTGAAGGTAACTTTTCTGCCCACAGTTCTTCAGTGGCCCCCCCGCCGCAGTTGCAAAAAGCCCAGAGGCCTGTGGGTGCCGGCGCTCTCGCCTCCTGCTGCCTGTGGACCTGTGTTGGTCTCTTCCAGCCCCCAGCCCCTTCTGTTCAAAGTCCTTCCACTCCAGGACTTTGCTTCAGTGTTTCCTCTCCTTGCTGAGTTTTTCCCACACATCTCAAAGCACCGCCCCCGCCCCATACACTTTTTCTCAAGACTTACAAAAGAAGGCTTCCCTTGCCACCCTGTATAAAATCGTGTATGCATGTATTTAAGACACGCACACCTGCCGTTTGCTCTCTGCTTACGCATCCACCCCTCTTACAATTCTTTTAATGGCTTTTATTTCCGCCTGACACTGTCTTTGTTGTTGTTCAGTCTCAATCATGTCCGACTCCTTGTGACCCCATGGACTGCAGCACACCAGGTTTCCCCATCCTTCACCATCTCCCGCAACTTGTTCAAACTCACATTTGTTGAGTCAGTGATGCCGTTCAACTGTCTCATCCTCTGTTGCCCCCTTCTCTTTTTGCCTTCAGTCTTTCCCAGCATCAGAGTCTTTTCCAATGAGCTTGCTCTTCTCATCAGGTGGCCAAGGTATTGGAGCTTCAGCATCAGTCCTTCCAATGAATATTCAGGACTGATTTCCTTTAGGATGGACTGAGTGAATCTCCTTGCAGTCCAAGGGACTCTCAAGAGTCTTCTCCAAGACCACAGCTCAGATGCATCAATTCTTCTGTACTCAGCCTTCTTTATGGTCCAACTCTCACATACGTACATGACACTGTCTACCTATGGGTAAATTTGTCTGTCCCCTCCCCCTACATCGTGAGCGCCTTGAGAGCAAACACTTTACTTTGTTCTGTTTGGAACTCCCAACCCCTCAAGACTGAATGTACATGTAGGCACATTAAAAATATGTTCCAAAAAATATTAAGTGCTTGTTATGCACCAGGAACCATGCAAAACCCTTACCTACATTATTTCTTATAATCCGAGGAACAGACATCTGGGGTGGGTGTGAATAGCCAGATTTCAGAAAGAGAGAGAGAACTTTAGAGCAGTAAGTAGCTGGACCATACAGGGCAGAACGGGGTCCAGACAGGGTGAGGCCTCCCACCTGTCCACGAGTATCCACAGTAGCTCTTCCTTTCATCTCAAACTCCTACCCAGCTGGCACATATTTGATGTGTATGTATTGTACCATTAATTACACAACAAATGACAAGTACAGTGAGGAACAGAAATTCTTGAAATACATTGCTTGCCTTGCAGTAGAAAGCTAAAACAATGTGGAAGAGCCTGCTGCTGCTGAGTCGCTTCAGTCACGTCCGACTCTGTGCGGCCCCATAGAAGGCAGCCCCCCAGGCTCCCCGTCCCTGGGATCCTCCAGGCAAGAACACTGGAGTGGGTTGCCATTGCCTTCTCCAATGCGTGAAAGTGAAAGTGAAATCTCTCAGTTGTGTCCGACCCTCAGCGACCCCATGGACTGCAGCCTACCAGGCTCCTCCGTCCGTGGGATTTTCCAGGCAAGAGTACGGGAGTGGGGTGCCATTGCCTTCTCCGGTGGAAAAGACTATATTATTACAAAAACATCTTTTTGATATTCATAATAAGATACAACATATTCGTATTCGTATGTTACACAGAAAGTTACAATATATGTATGGGTGAGCTCCTATTTGAAGATCCTTATAAAACTTTTTTCACTGTGAGAAATTATGTCATCTAATATTGTTATTACTCAATCACTGAGTCGTGTCCCACTCTGTGCGGCCGCATAGACAGCAGCCCACCAGGCTCCCCCGTCCCTGGGATTCTCCAGGCAAGAACACTGGAATGGGTTGCCATTTCCTTCTCAAGGGGACCTTCCCGACCCAGGGATCAAACCCACGTCTCTTGCGTCTCCTGCGTTGGGAGGCGGGTTCTTTACCACTAGCACCACCTGAGAAGCCAGGCAGATTCTCTACTGTCTGGAGCTACCCTGGAGGTCCATGTCATCTAATATATTGACACTAAAAATGTTCCCATATCTATCAGCAATTAACCATGAGTGGAAATAACACTTTCTGTTCTCTTAAATTTGACTGGCGTTATTTGTTGCCATTCTTGATGTTTAAAAATACAAAGTTAGAGTTTTTTTTTTTTTTCATCAGCACCATGGAGTTCTCACAGGAAGGAAAATGCTTCTTGGACGTTAAGCATCAGCCTCTGACAGCTTTTTGTCCTAAATGTTCTGTTTTTAAAAGTCTTAATCCTTAGATTTTCCGAAAAGGGAATGGACTGTTCCCAATATCTTTGTAAAGTTTATCACCTGAATAGATTTTTTGAGTATGCTTTTAAATTGTGAGATGGTTTATCAGCTGCTGTTTAAAAGGTTGAAAATGACACATTTTAAGTGTGAATATCTTAACAAATACTTTAGTCCCCGTTATAGCTAAATACCTGTCATTAACCCTAAGGCGCTTACAGGCTAAGCTGGGAGCTAATATCACATACATATGAAAAGTTAACCAAAACAGAGCGGATGCTTAAGACACGGTGCCTTACAAATGGAAATGAGTACCTAAGTGAGTCTGCATGGGGCAGAGAAGGCAATGGCACCCCACTCCAGTACTCTTGCCTGGAAAATCCCATGGACGGAGGAGCCTGATGGGCTACGGTCCATGGGGTCGCGAAGAGTGGGGTACAGCTGAGCGACTTCACTTTCACTTTTCACTTTCATGCATTGGAGAAGGAAATGGCAACCCACTCCAGTATTCTTGCCTGGAGAATCCCAGGGACGGGGGAGCCTGGTGGGCTGCCGTCTATGGGGTCGCACAGAGTCGGACACGNAGTCCATGGGGTCGCTGAGGGGTGGGCACAGCTGGGCGACTTCACTTTCACTTTTCACTTTCATGCATTGGAGAAGGAAATGGCAACCCACTCCAGTATTCTTGCCTGGAGAATCCCAGGGACGGGGGAGCCTGGTGGGCTGCCGTCTATGGGGTCGCACAGAGTCGGACACGACGGAAGTGACTTAGCAGCAGCAGCAGCATGGGGAACTGAGTTTGCCGTCTTGCTTGGGGAAGAGCAACAGAACTGAGGAAGGGCATAGAGAAAAACTTTGAAAATGGTAAAAGTATAGACTTACAGACTTTACAATAGGAGTTTCCGTAAAGAACAGGAGGTGCGCGACTGTGGTTGGCCTTGAGTATCAAGCTAGTGTGTTCCTAGAGAAGAGCTTTGGGAATTGTTTTTAATACGAAAAAAAGAAATCAATAAAATGGTACTGTGGATTTCTTCACTGAGGTATATTTATATCTCTTAGCATAAATATAGCATTTGTAAAATAAAAGGCACTACTCCCATCTAATGTTAACTGTGCCACCTTTTAAACCACAAACAGGATCCTTGAAGATGTAATACTAACACTGAGTTTAAACCTCTGCTGGGGTTAGATGTTAGCTGGTAGTATCAGGTTTCTACTCATTTGACCCTAAAGGAAACTTGAGAGGTAAAACCATTCCCAGCCAAGATGCAGGCCTCTGTGCCATGAAATCCAATCTTCGTTCCGTATTTTGACAGACACTAACTAAAAAACAATTGTCTGTTAATTATAGGGCTATGGTAGTCAATTAAATGCTCGTTGTGTTTTGATCACCTTTCCGACATTCAAGGTTTTATGATTGCAAAACGATTTCCATAGTGTTTCCCTGGATCGGGTTCGTGTGTTGTTGTTCTTTAGGATCTCGTTCCTTCAGGATGAATCTGTGGTTAAATTTTTTTGACATATTGAACGGATACTGTGTAACTCCTAATCTCTGCATTAAGTTTTAAATAGCTCATGTGAGTGAACATTTTAGGAGCATGGGAAGTGTGCCTATTAACGTCCCAGCCGTTTAGTCAAATGCCATTATCCTTTACTGAAATTCAGCTGATGGTAGACTACATGTTCTGTTTTTCCAGAGTTTCTCTCTTCCGTATTGTACTTTCTAAGCCGCGCTCCCAGTGGGACCAAGGAGACAGAGGGTTGATGTTTACTGAATCCCTGGGGAGTCCCAAGCACTTCAGTTACTACCTCGCTGAGTCCATAGCGGCTCTGAACTGAGTATTACCCCTACTTGACAGCGAAGAACCAGCAGCTCAGAGAGTTAACAAAAAGACATGATGCGGCACACAACTAGGGGTCAATTCCGGGGACAATGTACCAACCAGACCTTTCCTCCACACCCTGCTGCCCCCTCTTACGACTTAAATTGGGGTGCCCCAGCAGTCTGTCTGTCATAGCTAAAATGCTGTCATCTTCTAACTCTGCCTGTCTTTTTTCAGTATTCTAACCAGTAGTGATACTCAAGCTTTTCAAATGTCAAGTTCTTCTGTCTAATTGAAATACTGCTGGTGTCACATAGAGAAAGGAGTGCTGGGCTGGGTATAAAAAGGCTTTATCAGTTGTAGCCGAAGGAGCTGTGTGGCACTGAAGGAGAAGCTCAGTCCCTGAGAGTTGAACTGAGTGATCTTGGAAGTCTTTAGAAGTTCTGAAATCCTGTGACTCTGTATAAGGTGTTTTCATCCACATCCACAAGTACTTTGTTGTAATTTAATTTCTGTGCCTAGGATAACCCCATGTACAGATGGGTAGTCTTGCAATAGCAATAAATGTATTTTTTTTTTAAAGAAATGTATTTTAAAATCTTAGCTGTCCAATTTTGTACTCCTCATTGAAATAAAATTATATGTATGGATTTTTGTTTCCCTTAAACAATATAATGCATTTGACTGACAGCCTTATTTTTATAATTTCCAAAGGGTTAAAACCAAATCTTCTTTTTTAAAATCATATTACAACTTAATAAAAGCAGAACACTAAAAAATTGCATCTAGGGTTTCTAGTGGAAAACTTATACTAGAAGAACGTAAAAATTCCTAGAGGGTAGACTTCAAGGCCTGTTGCTCTTTCTGCTTTTTAAATGCTTTACAAGTAATCTCCTTTCAATAATTATTTGTTTGAATAAATAAACAAACAAAAAGAAACACAGACATATTTGAGCTCCAGAGAAGGCAAGCAGCTGTTAATCTCCTCACACCCCAGAATAATTACCTAAGTAAACAGTAGCATCTGAAAATCCTTGCCCTTGGTGACCAAGGAAAGGGAAGTACAGGGAGGGCCCCAGCGTCTGCCACTGTGGGAGGAGCTTTGGCAACGCGATGCAATGGTTCCTAGAGTGTGAGATGGTCTCAGTCCGCAAGAAACAGGCTACCTGGGGCAACGGGCCCATAGCATCCATGGTCCCCTGAATCTGTGGTACCTCTTGATTTAATATTGAAGGACTTGTATAGCAATGATATTTTGTCAGAGACACTTTAACTTTATTTAGATATAAAATTAAAAGCAATTATTCCCCCCAAATTTTAATATACTAAAAAAAAAAGTAATTATTGACAACACTGATATTCAACACCCCTTAGAGCGTAGTTACTGCTCTGAGCTCTTAGCCACACGACCGAGCCCTTCTCCCAGAACCCCCAAGAATCCCCTGATCCTGACACCTGGCACCCTGCTCCCGCCTGGCCAGCAGGCTCTCAGCTCGTCTGCGCACCCGCCATACCAGTTGTTAAAAACATTTTCAATAGTATCTCTGTTTGTGTCAGCTTATTTACGTGTCGGAAGGTTGTTTGCTTCACGTCTTCATGTCCATTAAGCTTGAGTTTGCTAGTTTCTACTAACTGCACCTAAAATGGATAGATTTTGTCTAAAATATGCATAAGTTCTTTGAGCATGTATCCAAAATTAGAAGATTTCTAGAAATCATATTTACTGGGTTACAATGAAATACCAAAGTCTTCAGTCTTATTTTCTACTTTTCACCAAATAATGCTTTCAGAAACAGGTTTCCAGAGCTGAAAAATGATGACTCATCCTCTTCATGGTGAACTCTTTATATTTCCCACCAAAGAACTACGGCTGCCTGGCTTTCTCCCCTAACCCTAACCATTCACATACCCTGGCTGAACTGTCCAAAGTCAGGCTGATAATGACAGCATTTACTGTTTCCTAAGTACTCTGTTCAAATCCACGTGTAAACCTGTCTCAGCTCCTTTTCATAGATCTTCAAGGGCCACCAACTTGATTAACTGGCATTAATTACAATGAAATTTTCTTCATATCTATTGGCAACAGGCATCATTTCTAGATGGAAATAAAACATATCGTGGTGAAATGAGTAACACATTTTGTGCCCGCAGTTCTAAAACCAGTGCCCTGTATTTCTAGCGTGCGTCTGGAATGAAGTCGGAGCAGGAAGTTGCCGGCCAGCTCGGTGGCACAAAGTGGGCGGGGCTACCGTCATCTCCCCGTCCAGGTAACGCTATCAGGAAAGCAGAGAGAATATAAGGAGGGAATCGAGAACACGAAACTGTTAAATTGTGAAATGAGGAAAGGGAAGAAAGACTCGGGTTCACGGGGTTCAGAGGCGCTCTCCTAAGCTGTCCCATCAGCGGACGGGCCAACGGTAATCCACCACCCACCCTGGGGACCAGACTCCTCTCCAGCCGCCTGGCTGCTGGTGAGCGGAAGCCCGAGGCCCTTCCCTACACCAGGCTCTTTGACCTCTAGGAACCGATTGCCGGACTTGACTTTCTCCTCCCCAGCAGCTGACCAGGTCTCTGCATTTCAGCCTGTGTGGGGCCTGATTTCAGGAAGGCATGCTTTCACTTAATCACCAGGGCCTGGCCATTCAGCTGGAGCTTCAGAGCAGACACTAAGCGGAATGGAAGGAGCTGGCCATCTCCCTATCCGGGCTGCAAACTCGGGGCCTGGTGGGGGTACAGAGGCCTTTCATCTCTAGACTCAAGACGATGCCAGTGGGGGCCTGAGAAGTACTTCCTTCTGCACAGTGAACATATGAAATCATAACACCTTGCTCGGCCACGGAGTGACCTGCCAAGCCGTGGGAACGCTCTTCTCACGGATGATATGGAGGAATTCTTTCACCCCCATGCAGTGCAACATGCCCCAGAACATTCAGCCTGAAGTTTGCCAGCCCTTAGAGGAGGCAGCTAAGGACAGGCATCTAGACCAGGAGCCGAGGACGTCCTGGCACTTACCAGCAAGTACGTCAACTGCCTCGGACTCTTCTCCGCTGTAAAAGCGGACCGTGGAACCCGAGGAGGTTGTCAGGATTCTGTGAAGGACTGAAGGGCCTAGCAGAGTCCCAAGAGCACAGGAAGCTGTCAATAAACAGCACCGCCTTAAAAACTGACCAGAGTAAGGTCTAGATTTAGCTCTTATTTATCCATGCACATGTGTCTCGGAATGTGTGTCAATATCTCTGTGTACGTTGAAACTGTATCTGCAAAGCTCAAAAGTAGTTAGTCATCAGTTTCCTGTCACTTCCCATTGCATAAAACCGTTTCCTGTTCCCAGGACTGCTGACACTAGGAAGCAAAAGGACAATAACCTGATGAAAAGGAGCCTTGATCCCCGGCTGGCTGGGTTGTCAGCTGCAACCCGGGAGATCCAGAGCTGGCCCAGGGCCTCCATGCTCTCCCAGACCTGGTAGAAACAGCTCTGCAGCAGTGAGGCAGATGGGGGAGAAGCCCCCACCCTTGCCACCCCTGCCCAGGCTGGAATTAGAGGAGGGACCTGGGAAGATCCTGCCTTCTGGCGGGAGAGTGCAGGAGCTCCCACGGTACCTGCAGCAACCTCCATTCCACTGACAGTTGAGAGCCAGCCCAGGGCTTAAAATGTGAGGTCTGGGCAACTGTTGGGCTGCACGGGGCCAGGTCAGGGGCTTTCTCCGGTGCCCAGCACGGGCGGCTCGAACCAGCAGGCACAGCTGAGTGAAGGAGTAGGGGCGTCTGCCCCACCCGCCCGCTAAGCAAAACCATGCTTCCTTATGTCCCAGCAGACATCGCTAAGCAAAGCAATGAATACCACCATCGTTATTTAAATCAGACATCAAGGGGAAAAAAAATAGTTCATGTTTTGAGGAACTTAAAATCGCCAAGTAGGGTGGGAGGAGGCAAACACTCACAGGTGGCCCCTGCAAGCCAGGCTGTTCGATCACACGTGAAGCAGCTGGAAGACCGTGGCAGCGCTGGGTTCCCGGAGGTGAACTTGACCTCTGCAAGTGAACCTCCAGGAGCCTCAGCGTCAGCCAGACTAGATCTCTGAGGCCAGGATGCCCACTGCCCTGGGATCTGTCGGGCTTCCCTGGTGGCTCAGAGAGTAAAGAAACTGCCTGCAGTGCAGGAGGCCTGGGCTCGATCCCTGGGCCAGGAAGATCCCCTGGAGAAGGGCACGGCAACCAGCTCCAGTGTTCTTGCCTGGAGCATCCCATGCATCGATCACCTTCACCCAGCCCCAGGCTGTGTGTGTAGCCTCCAAGCAGCTTACCAGTGGAGCGAACACTTTCGCTTAAGAGTTTTCAGGGTAGCCGAATGTAGCCAAATGGTTTCCAGCGCATCCTTTCAGAGTGAAGGCCAGGACACATGAATCAAGGTGCCTGAAGCAAAAATCTTTCAGATAGACAATGTTGTCATTGTGAGTCTGGCTTCACAGTGAATCGCATGCCCCTTGTAATACTAATCCTGAACAAAATTTACATTTGCATCTCATGTTTTCTTATTACCAGGAGGGCCAGAGTTATTATCAATAGATTCCTAGGGGGTGTGAGTCAGTCTGAGCTATAACTGGATCCCTGACGTTATAAGGGCTTGATAAGAATTTTCCTCTGGATATCTAGTTTTATAAAACTGGCTTATTGTAACTAGTATACAACAATTATGCACTAAGCGAGGGTCAAGCAATAGACCACAGCAAAAAACTTAAGTCTCCTGTTTTCAGACTAGACTTTCCCAAGGCAAAATCTCGACCGCATCACTGAGCTGTCCTGCAGATGACACAGATCTGGGCTCAGGGCTCGGAGGCCCTCTCTCCAGTGGGTCCCCTGCCCCATTCAGTCTCAAGTTCAATATCTTGCCTTTCTGCCTGTGCCTTCTCTTGTTTTCTCTGTCATCTTAGTCAGAGGGTCACTTCCTATCACCCCAGCCGCCTGTCCACACGGTCCATGAGTTACTTTAATTGTGAAACTTGTCGGTACGATGTCATAGAATCGTCTATTCGTGACTTAAGTTATGCACGTTGACCCCCTGCTGTGTGCATCCCATAACTTTGTTCTCAGTGTCTATCGTTGCATTTTCTAGATGGGAAACTCTGCTGGGTTTCCAACAAATATAGCTTTTAAAAAAAAAAAAATCCTTAGTGGAAGATTTGTCACTGTCATTGACCCTTCATTTGAGCCGTCTTCAGGACTCTCAACTTTGCACAGCGTTCATTACCGACGTCATTCTATAAAGGCAGGAAAGGGCACTTGCATGAGAAAGAAAAGAAACCGGGGAAACAACTTCCAAAAGGCGAATCTGCCAGGAAATGAGCTGAACAGCAGTTTTATTTTTCAAGTCCTAAACACGAAACTACCAGTCCTTGCCTGCTAGCCCAGTCTTCAGCCCATCCGACTCTCAACCCCAGAGTGCCCCAGTGGCTGTGGTCTTCCCATAGACCTCCAACTTCAGGTTGGTTGGAGGTGGCTCAGAGGGCTTTAAGATTCTGTGCTGTTGCTGAAAATGTTGGTGAGATCTACACTGTTGAGGAAAAGGTCCTGGTTAACAATAGCAACATATTAGAAAGCATTTCTGAAAAGATAAAAAAAAAGGGTCCTCAGACCTCTCATTTCTTATTGGAATCTAGTTATTAAATTGTAATCAACCTCATAAGGCTAAACAAGAAAAATGCTGTCATTCACTATATGTTCTCCCTCCTAAGCGTCCAAAGGAAGATCTTCACGCTAATTAAACATCATTGGTTTTGCGTGGGGCTCATCTGCATAGCAGCCAGAAGCATCCAGGGTCCAGCAGTTCCTGTGGAACAGTGCCCCCCTGTCCCCGCCTCTGCAAACAGAACAGAACTCCCCGCTTTGTGACGCTAAGCCTCAGGTGATTTCAGCTGTCCCGTATCTCTGATCCCCAAATCCTTTCAAAGGAGATTTGCAAAGCTTGTGTCTTTCCCTCCTAATTTACTGTCAACTGCACTTATAATAAAGAGGTAAGCGCATGCTCTGGCTCCTGCCTGAAACCGACGTGAAGTCCGCTGTGATACAGATACGTCCTGGGTCTGAGAGGTGAGTCCTGAGAGTGGCCGAAGAGCACCAGCTCCCCCCCACCCCATCCCCTGTGTCCCCAGCTGGCCCCTCCGCCCCACCTGTCCCCCTGTCTCCTCCCAGTCAGCCCCTGGAATCGAGGCCGCTCACTTCTCCTGTCCAGCTCCTCCCTGCTCCTCCACCAGCTCCAGCCGTCCTCCCGGGGGCCCACAGAGCACAGCATAGCCCCCAACCTCCCCTCGGGCCCACAGCCTCCAAAACAAACACCAATTAGGAAAAGCATGGAGGAGTCTTCATCACAGAAAGGTCATCGTAAAAATTACAAACAGGGGAAAATTACAAAGTTGGAAGAGACTCAGGAAAGTCCACCAGGAGTTCAGAGCCTGACCTCATTTACATTTCAATGAAGACCTGGGTCAACCATTTCCTAGACTTCCAGAATGTGCTTATTAATCTCTCCCAGAGGGGCGGTCCCCGGGACACCTTTTCATTGTGGGGGTGCTGTCCTAGCACCTGGGGAGTCCAGCCCACTCTCTGACCCCTCAACAAAGGCACGCCGTCTCCTGTCTTCCTTCCCCTCCAAGGCTTCTCTCCTGGGCTTGAAGCTGCTGGTTCTGACTTTCAGTCTGCTTAACGGAGCCCCTCTTGGTGGAGGCCATGGGGATCTAGGCTTACCGCCCCACCTACACACATACACACAAACCCCAGACATACACGCTGGACCCTCTTCACTGACCTTGCACTTGCTTCCCTGCTTCTCTGGGGCATCTCCATGACCCAAGCTGGCCCCGCAGGGTGATACTGTGATGACAGCCTCCAGCTCTGCTGTGATGCCGGGCAGACCCCACGAGCGCAGCGACGCTCACTCTCCTCGGCCACAAAAGGAGGACCCTGACAATACCCGCTTCAGAGTGTTAGGACTTCCCTGGTGCCTCAAACAGTAAAACGTCTGCTTACAACGCGGGAGACCTGGGTTGGGAAGATCCTGTGGAGAAGGAAATGGCAACCCACTCCAGTACACTTGCCTGGAAAATCCCATGGACAGAGGAGTGTGGTAGGCTACAGTCCATGGGGTCACAAAGAGTCACATGTCTGAGCGACTTTACTTTCACTTTTCAGAGTGTTACCGCGCAGATAAAGGAAGACAATGATGATGGAGCCCTCGGCCATGCTGGGAAGAAAGCGTCTCTCAATATACCTTGGCTATTAGAATTATTGTCAACATCCAGTTACCACTATTAGGGCACGTTTCTCTGTTTCATGCATTGATACGAGGCATCGTTGCTGAGACAAAGTGAGTCATTGTCTCTGCATTCAAGAAATTTACATAGTGGCAAAAGGGAGGAGTAAACAGTTACAAAGCAATGGGCTTTTGGTGGGATTACGATTGAAGTCCTTCAGGATGTGGAGCAGGGAGCGACTAACTCAGCCTGAGGCCGGGACAGGGGAAGGGTGCGCAGATCCTGGTGGAAAGGTGGTCCCTTGGGAAAGTGACCTGTGCAGGTGGCCTTGACAATTCATCCCGCCCTGATGTGAACTTGGCTGGTTCAACAAGTGCTCTGATTAAAAGAAGGGATCCAGGCCCCCACAGCGGTCCTGTGGACTCAGAAAGAGCCTTCTGGAGCCTCAGGACTTCCACTGTTTCCCTGCACAACTTTTACAAACATCACCTGTGTCGTTAACCTGTTTTGTATCAAATCCTGGTTCCAACAGTTGCTTGTTTTGCGACCTTGGGCAAGTTGGTAACCTCCCTTGTGCCACTTCTTCTTCATCTCAGGCTGATGAGGGGGACGGTGTGAGTTGATACATGCAAAGCCCCTGAAACAACCCCTGGCACAGAGCAAGAACTAAGTAACTGCCTGGATTAGGCCACCACACGTGTCTCTGGTCTGCAGCCCATGTGTAGGACAGTGGTGACTGATGAGGCAGAGACCAGTAGCGGTTCATCAAAATGATTTCCTCTTCTTCCTGGGCACGCAGCTCATCTACACTTCCTGCTGCTCTTGAAGTTACGTATGGGCCACATGACTGAGTTCTCATCTCTAGAATATGAGCTGAGGAGTGTCCTCCACTGTCGTCTGTCCCTCTGGGGCCTGTGGATGGACACTTGAAGGTATGCGTCCCAAAAGCACTGCCTGGAGAAGGGCCCTTTCAACAGACCTCTTCACCTGCACAATTCTGTTACCTAGAAAGGAGACATTTTTATTGTAGTTAAATTAATATGCATTTGGCTAGCATCCCAGCTCGTCCTACCAATACAGCTCACGATTACTGAGCTCAGTGAAGGATGGATTTTGTAGTGAGCTGTTGGAGCTATAGCTGTCTACTCAGCATATTTCCTCTCCCCCCTCTCCACCTTTCCGTGAAGACGCCCTCATAGAGTGGGAAATGCATGTGATTTTGGTGTGGCTTAATACCTCTGCCACCCTCAGCAGGGCACACAGGACTCCCCACCTTTCCCACAGAACCACCGGACCCGAGGCAGGCTAATCAATCATCACCACCATGCGCACCGGAAGCATCAGGAAAACAGGACTTCTTGGTGGTTGTGGGAAAGGATATTTTAGGGAAGTAGTGGCCATGGTGGTAACTGCTACATGGAAAGAGCTCATCAAAAAAAGATGCCCACACGGAGAGTTCGCCAATATGGCAGAATGCCTCCTTACGCTCTTTGAGCTCCCGCCTTTGTTATTGTCTGACTCGTGTTTCCCAGTCCACCTTGATCAGTGAGCCTTTTTGGTTAAGCTAATTAGAAACCGTTTTTTTTTTTTTTCCCCCCCCCCCATTAAATAATAGTAATGACTGCAAGTTCCCAATTTACCAGCGTTACCCCTTCCCCTAGTTCCCGAGGGCCTCTGACTGCAAGTTCTCTCCAACCACCCCCACCCACACTGGCCTCAAAAATCCTCTTGATAATCCTATCTTCACATTATATAAAATATTAAATTCCTTAAATAATTAGTGATAGTAACAAGCATGACTTCCACTAAGGAAAGAAGAATATTAGTCACTTTCATGTGGTCTCAACTGATCATACTCATTCTTAGGGAGACTGTCTCTAGGTTCTACAGGAACAAAATGCCATTAAAACAAACTCAGTCGGACTGCCCACATTTCTTTTTTTTTAAATTAAGTTTAGTTGGTTGACAATTTTCTATTAGTTTCAGGTGTACAGAAAAGTGATTCAGTTTATATATACACATATACACACAGGAAGAATATGTATATGTGTGTTCTTTTTCAGTTCTTTTCCATTATAGGTTATTGCAAGATGTATTTTTTTAATTGCACTGAACTTATATTAAAAATTTCTTAAAATAAGTGGTGAATTTGGGGGTGGGTTTTGCAAATTTCCTGCATAATATGTTACCTTGTAACAGAATTTGACCAATAACACCTAAATATGTTTTTCATTTAAAGAAACATATTTGCAACCCCAGAGATTTGCAAAATGGGAAATAACAACATAAATTAATTGAATTTTTTACAGCTGGTTATCTTCCCCACCTTCACTTCAGTTTTCAGTCAAGTGTAGTATGCCCCCCAATATTTGCTGGAGTAATTCTATAAAACATAAAATCCAGTTTTTTGTCTCTAATATCGGGTAGTACAAGGTTTTCTCTTTGAATTTTATTTTGAAATTTTTACTTAAACCAATTTCTTAGAAAAATAAATGGAGCGTTTTCAGAAGCTGCTAACTTTTCACTATCATTTTCTTTCATTCTGGTGAAAACGACAGGCCATTTGGCATCCAACTTTTCTGTCCCCATATTCCTTCCCAGGCTTTGAGTTCATTGGCTCAGGGAAATCACACTTAAGGGAAAAGACTTTTCCCAGCTTTATGTCACTTCTTTATCTTCCATTCTTCCGTGCTTTGCACACCCAAGTCCCTTCCAAATCGAGTGCCAGGAGTTCTAACTCTATATGGGGACTTTAGAGACAGAGTTTAAGAGAAAAAAAAAAAAAAAATGCTGTTCATGTTGGGGGAGGGGAGAGTCTGGAGTTGTTTAATGTGTACAGAACTTCTGTTTGGGGTGACGAAAAAGTTCCAGAAATAGACAGCGGTGGCGGTTACACAACGCTGTGACTGCGGTCAATGGCATTGGATTGTACACATTAAAAAAAAAAAAAAAGGTTACAATGGTAAGCTTCACGTATATTTTGCCACGCAGAAAAATCTTGTCCATACTTCTTGCCTCGTATATTTGCATACATCACTAAATAGAGAGGCATCGTTCCTATGTATAGCAGCGACGAAGAATGAAGAAATCAAATATAAAGTGTCCAGCTATTTCGTGGCTTAGAAAACTACCAGACAGAACAAAGCACACACACCCTGCGCCAGCTGTCTTTGGAAACCGCTCTGTTTGCTCATGCGCAGAAAAAAGCCAAGCCTCGCTAGGGTATCGACGTGAACAAGATGAATGACCCCCTGGAGACCAGAGGGTTTGTATTCGAGTTTCCATCACCTTTTCATCCTTTTGTCCCTCTTCTTGATTCACATGCAGATGAACCCAGACCAACTCCTCGCTAAAGACGCTTTTTCACTCTCGTTTGGAAGGTAGAAGGGGCATCTAAATATTTATGAGGCTTTTTTCTCCCGGGTTTATGATGCGCTCTTGTTGGATGTTGAGGAATTACGTTAATGAATGCGTGCCTGCACACACCGACACAGAAACCAGGCAAAGGGGGAAAAAAACACACACACAGCGCTTTGTCGGCGCTCACCAAACAGTTCCCATGAAAAGGAAGAAAAGGGAGGGGGGAGGAAGAGAGATTTAAAATCTGTTGCCAGGAGAGAAATAGATTGTACAGCTCAACACAAAAGCAGGAACAAAGTTTCATCTTTGCTTTCAGGAGTTGCAAATGTAACTGTGGAGTCAAGTCGGTACAAATGTGAAATAAAACATGATTGAAAAATGAGGGCGGGCTGCCCGGTTATTCCCACTGATGAAGAAAACTAAGGACAACGTTTCCATATTGGAAATAAATCTTTTATTGGAAAACAAAGAACTGGCCAACATTTTCTTTTAGGCAGTGCTCTACAGATATTCCTTCAGTACAGACGATTTGAGTATGAATGCGTAAGAAGGTTGTCGGGGTTTATATTGCATTGACCATATAGAATGTCTTTTTTTTTTTCAGTGCCCAGTAGATAATGTTTTCATTAGACTAGCTAAATTCTACTTTAAAGTGAATTCACCCTAAATGTGTTTGCATGAAATTACATCTAGTTATGGCTTAGACTCTAAGTCATCTTTAATTATAGGGAATCTTTATGATATTTTAATAGATAGAATAATGTATGGGCACACTGGAGCTGAAATGCAGACGTATTAATGGCCTTAATACCACACTGCCAGGAACAGTCATCTTTCCAACCTTTAATCATCTTCTGTTCTGTCCTCCTGTGAACACAGAATGCCAGGGCAGAGGGTCAAGACCCTGCTCGCACCAACTGCTGGCTCTGTAACCATCTTGAATGTTTGTGCCTCGGGTATTAGGTTTAAAAGTGTACTTTTTTTTTTTTTTCTTTTGTAAAAAACATTAGCCCTCACCTGGTATTTATTTGTAAGTCGTAATATATAAAAAGAGTAAGGTCGTGTTTGTTATTTTTGAAACTTCGTGATGAATTTGAGACGTACCGGACCTGGTTCTCGTCAGTTATCTTCAGAAGGTGTAAAGAAGGCTGAGAAATCTTGTCTCGGCCTTCAGCCTCGCTGCAGCTCCAGGGGAGGGGACCGAGAGCCCAGTGTGAGCCTCCTGCTTCCCTTTCCACACAGAGAAGACTCCCCTACACACTGGCGTGACAGACTGAAAATTAGTTGCTAATTGTGGATGCTTATCTGTTTACTTCACATTTAGAGTAAGGTACAGACATGGTTTCCTAGTTCCCACACACACACACACACAAAAAATCTGATTACTTGATTCTTAGTTATTGGAAGTCCAAATAATAATTGACCACGGTCTATTTATGTAACTATTGTTATGATCTAAGCATTACATATGCTTAGCTTAGCTTACAACCAGGGTGTCTTTAAAATGAGTTTCCTCATTAAAAATGAAGACAAAAAGTGTTCACAGAGAAATTGTTAACAATCTTTCATCTGATGCAAAGACAGGGAATTGTATCAGCTCAGCATTATTTCATAGTCACTTATTTCTTTTCTGAAGGCATAGGCACCTGACTATATCTAAGTTTAAAGGAACTGTATCTAGGTTTTAAAGAAAAATTTAGTGAAAGGGTCACAAAAGTGTTTCAGATTGCCCCTGGGCAGGAGGGAGGAATGCATTGCTTAGAAAGTATATCAGAAGGGCATTTTGTATAAAACTCAGGAAAGCAGTGTGAATATTCAGGAAATGTTTCAAAATGATTGTTGCATGGCTTTGATAAAAAAAAAATAATAAACACAAATTTCATTAATTTATGCATAAATAGGTACAGAATCATTACCCCTCTTGGTGGTATGTGGCTCAAACCCACTAAGGCCCATCCTTCAAGCTGCTGGAGGCTCTGAGGAGACCCCTCAAGGAGGCCTCCCACAGTCACCACCCGGTTAAGACTCAGATCAGCATCTGAGTCACACCTTGACCAGAAACAGGAGAGCCAACTGTCTGTGCAACCACCACAGAGGCCGTGGTGTGCCTGCAGTCAGCTCAGGGTCTCCAAGTCAGAGCTCCCTTGACTAAAAACACGCTCCTCACAAGTCTACTTAATTTCTCAAAATTCCTCTCTGTTACCAGTTCAGTTCAGTGGCTCAGTCAGGTCTGACTCTTTGCGACCCCATGGACTACAGCACGCCAGGCCTCCCTGTCCATCACCAACTCCCAGAGCTTGTTCAAACTCATATCCATTGAGTCGGTGATGTCATCCAGCCATCTCATCCTCTGTTGTCCCCTTCTCCTCCTGCCTTCAATCTTTCCCAGCATCAGGGGCTTTTCCAATCAGTCAGTTCTTCCCATCAGGTGGCCAAAGTATTGGAGCTTCAGCTTCAACATCAGTCCTTCCAATGAATATTCAGGACTGATTTCCTTTAGGATTGACTGGTTTGATCTCCTTGCAGTCCAAGGGACTCTCCAGATTCTTCTCCAACACCACAGTTCAAACGCATCTATTCTTCGGTGTTCAGCTTTCTTTATGGTCCACTCACATCCATACATGCCTATTGGAAAAACCATAGCCTTAACAAGACAGACCTTTGTTGGCAAAATAATGTCTCTGCTTTTTAATATGCTGTCTAGGTTGGTCATGGCTTTTCTTCTAAGGAGGAATCTTCTTTGAATTTCATGGCTGCAGTCACCATCTGCTGTGATTTTGGAGCCCAAAGAAATGAAGTCTGTCACTGTTTCCACTGTTTCCCCATCTATTTCCCATGAAGTGATGAGACCGGATACCATGATCCTAGTTTTCTGAATGTTGAGTTTTAAGCCAGCTTTTTCACTCTCCTCTTTCACTTTCATCAAGAGGCTCTTTAATCCTTCTTCAATTTCTGCCATAAGGGTGGTGTAATCTGCGTATCTGAGGTTATTGATATTTCTCCCGGCAATCTTGATTCCAGCTTGTGATTCATCCAGCCTGGCATTTCACATGATGTACTTTGCATATAAGTTAAATAAGGAGGGTGACAATATACAGCCTTGATGTGCTCCTTTCCCCATTTGGAACCAGTCTATTGTTCCACGTCCAGTTCTAACTGTTGCTTCTTGACCTGCATACAGATTTCTCAGGAGGCAGATCAGGTGGTCTGGAATTCCTATCTCTTGAAGAATTTTCCACAGTTTGTTGTGATCCACACAGTCAAAGGCTTTGGCATAGTCAATAAAGCAGAAGTAGATGGTTTTCTGGAACTCTCTTTCTTTTTTTTTTTTTATAGCCTATTGGTTATAGCCTTTAAAAAACATATATGTATCCTGGGAGAATGCCATCAGTCGTTAAGTCCTGACTGAAATTATTGTATTGGATTCACCTCAGTGCAGAGGGGAAAAAAGCTGTATTTTAAAACACAGAATACACCAAGGGAGGAAAGTTTAGGCCCTTGCAACAGTGTCCTGTAGAAGAATGCACAGGAATACACTAGAATGTTCTAGAAGAGGGTTTCATGTGAAATGGAATACATTTTTTTGTATCTGGTGGTGGCAGACTAACACGTAAAGGAAATATCTAACAGCATAGAGAACAAGCAGAAGTAGATGGTTTTCTGGAATTCTCTTGCCTTTTTTTTTTATAGCCTGTTGGTTATAACCTTTAAAAGACAAACCCTGTACAGTGTGGAAGAGTGTCCAAGAGAAAGAAAAGTATTTTTTGCCCATAAAACTGAAAAATATGTCTTAATGATATAAGCCACTGTTAACAAACCAAGGAAAAAGGCTTTCTCAAATGCTAACGATAACACTATTAATTGATAGAAGATTTCTACTATGTCTTTCAATAATAATAGATAATCAAGAGATATGGAATTTTGTTTGCCTTTGGGCCATAATTTCTGGGAATTTATTTTGTGTAAATAATCGTACATGCCCAAAGATACAGCAATATTATCTCTAATGTGGAAGATTTAGAACAGGGGTCCCCAACCTCTGGGATCTAATGCTTGATGATCTGAGATGGAGCTGATGTAATAATAAAATAAATAAAATGCATAATAGATATGATGTACTTGAATCATCTCAAAACCATCCTTCCCGCTCCAGTGCATGGAAAAATTGTCTTCCACAAAACCAGCCCCTGATGACAAAAAGGTTAAGGACTGTTGATTTAGAAGAAATAATTTTTATTTTGTTATTATTTTATTCTTGCTGAGCAATATTTTCTATGATAATTAGAAAATATTTATTAATTATGAAATAAGAAATCAGCAATAAAATCTGATAAGAAAAATAGTTTGTCCCTGATTAGGTAGCTTCTTTGGTGTCTGTCAATTGAGGATCCCTTCCAGGAACTTCATGGAAACTACTCCAGGGTCACAGAAATGCTCGGGTCCAAGGATGGGTGGAAAACCTGTGTGCAAATCATCCTAAGACAAAACCTCTCCTGGCATCAGAGCAAAGCATGCAAAATGTCAGAGAAGTGGTCTTGTGTGGAGAAATATAGGCAAAATTTGAAGTTTTTGATTAATTCAAATATATATGCATATATGTTTGAAAACAGTTTATAATTTTTAATTTTTTTCAAAATACAACTAAATAATACACTAAATACAGGCGGCTCTTAGCATTTCATCCTCGCAAAAACTTGGGGCCCGCCTTCTTCATCCAACCTCTGTTTCTCTCCAGTTCAGCTTCATTACCACGGAGTTTCATGCAAATAGAAAAGCATTGCAGAACATCATCTTTTCTCAAACCAGAACTGATTTGAATCTGTATTAAAACAGCAAGGAATAAATGAAAACATCTCTATGAAGTCTTAACTCAGAACTGAAATATTAAAAGCGACAGTCTCACATCCAGTCTCACATTTCACCAGGTTTGTGTGTTTTGTTTCACAAATATTTGATCCTCAAAACCTTCACCCGACTCATTGCAAAGTTTAAAAACACGGCCTGTCTCAGAATGTTTACACACAGTTCTCACACATGATGTGAACTGGCAGGCCGGCCCACTGTTTTCATGGAAGCGCTGGGAGTGGCAGCTGTTACATATCACGATGTTTTTTTCAACCTAAAACTGTTACTGCCCTACACCAAGGCACATACTTCACAGCTGAGCCTGAATCCAGACTGAATTCAGTGTTCTGGCTAAATGCCAAATTCAAAACTTCCCTGACCTGTCTCTTCCTCTACACTCTGACAGTGTGTACATGTACCAACTCGTCTGAAAATAGCTGGTTGCGTAAACAGGGGGGAAACAGTCCAAGAAATATTTGCACAATGAAATAATCATTTTATTTTGTCATATAGACAGACAACCAGTCAATTCGGTAAAAAAAAAAAAAGTAAACATTTTCTTTCTAACATTTGATGAGTTGACTTACTCCATTGGGTGGTTTTTTTATACTGGTTAGTCATCTACATAGTTGCCTCTTAGATCTGAATGTTCATAACCCAAGGAGGAATTTTGGTGGATTAATGTCTGAAGTTATGATCAGATTACCCTGTTCCAGATTTGAACATATGGTTAAATGCAGCTAATGTGCTGTGTGCTAAGTCGCTTCAGTTGTGTCCAACTCTTTGTGACCCTATGGACCCTAGCCCTCCAGGCCTCTCTGTCCATGGGATACTGCAGGCAAGAGTACTGGAGCGGGTTGTCATGCCCTCCTCCAGGGGATCTTCCCAACCCAGGGATCAAACCCGCGCGTCTTACCTCGCCTGTATTGGCAGGTGGATTCTTTACTACTGGTGCCATGTTGAGTAGTAAATGCTCCAAGTGAGAAAGGCCCATAGCGCTTGTCGTGTGCAGGGGCTGACGGCGCCCTGGGCTTCTGTGTTCCCTTTCCTGACTCCTGCAAGGACAGCAATCCCACCTATGACTGGTTTTTGTGTTAGATTTCCTGAAACAACAAAAAAATACAACTTAAAAATCAGTGATCCCCTGGAGCCTTTTACTTGTTTCAGCCCTGTACCATGTTGCGCAAAGATGTGAGAACCAAAGCAATCAAGTTTGCAGCTTACCTTCCTTGGCGACTTTGCCTTCCAGGATTGTCTACGTCTTTAAGAGTGGCTGTGGTTTGGCCTTGTTACGGCCTGTCTTCTACCATTTTCAGGTCCACCAGTGAATAATTTAATGTCTGTTCTTGGGTCTTCTTGATTGTTAAAACCAGTTGATACATAGAGAATATGAGAACTAAGACTTACATAATTCTCAACTTGAAGCAGAATTCACCCACAAAATCGTTCAGTCTTCCTAAAACTATGTGAACTGAATTTGTTTGCATAAATCTAATTCCACCAAAGTCTTCTAAACTGTGAACTAATTACACGATCTAATTTTGGAACTTTTCCAAAGTTAATCCCTGAATTAGTTATCTTTTGCTTTTCTTTTATGTGTCATCTTGCTTTTTCACATTTCATTAGGTATCAAAACCAAAAGAGACACAGTAGAAGCTGTTTATATGCTATCAATTCTCAAGATAATGGAAAATATTTTATCACAGTTAGATCTGCAGAAGTTAGATGGTTTCTAAACTAATGTTTTGGCAGAAAATAAAAGTACAAATAACTATAAATAGTAATATTTTAAAATATTAAGATTTTTTAATATTTTAAAAAATATTCCTTAGAACAATTATTTGGCTGAATTCAATTTTCATTTTTGATTGACTGGAACCTTGGTGTGCATGCATGTCTATGTGTGTCTCGATGAATGTGTGGATGTGCGGCGAGGTGTGGTTGGAGAGACCACTGGATATTAGATCAGAAGGCACAGGTCCAAACCCTGTCCGATCACTTACTGAAAAACTATGTGAACTGAATTTGTTTGCATAAATCTAATTCCACCAAAGTCTTCTAAACTGTGAACTAATTACACGATCTAATTTTGGAACTTTTCCAAAGTTAATCCCTGAATTAGTTATCTTTTGCTTTTCTTTTATGTGTCATCTTGCTTTTTCACATTTCATTAGGTATCAAAACCAAAAGAGACACAGTAGAAGCTGTTTATATGCTATCAATTGTCAAGATAATGGAAAATATTTTATCACAGTTAGATCTGCAAAAGTTAGATGGTTTCTAAACTAATGTTTTGGCAGAAAATAAAAGTACAAATAACTGTAAATAGTAATATTTTTAAATATTAAGATTTTTTAATATTTAAAAAAATATTCCTTAGAACAATTATTTGGCTGAATTCAATTTTCATTTTTGATTGACTGGAACCTTGGTGTGCATGCATGTCTATGTGTGTCTCGATGAATGTGTGGATGTGCGGCGAGGTGTGGTTGGAGAGACCACTGGATATTAGATCAGAAGGCACAGGTCCAAACCCTGTCCGATCACTTACTGATTATCCGACAGGAGATAAATTGCCTGTTGTCTCTGAATCTCAGTTTTCTCATCTAAAATTAAGGCTAACAAGGCTTGTGTAACCAGGGATTCCCAGGTGGCTCAGTAGTAAAGAATCTGCCTATAGTGCAGGAGACCCAGCTTCAGTCCCCGGGTCAGGAAGATCCTCTGGAGAAGGGAATGGCTACCCACTCCAATATTCTTGCCTGGAGAATCCCATGGACAGAGGAGCCTGGCAGGCTACAGTCCATGGGGATTGCAAAGAGTCAGACATGACTGAGCGGCTAACACACTAATGCTTGTCCAAGTCCAACCCATATCGAGGGCTTGTTATAGAAATCAAAGGAGATGATGTGCGTGGGACTTTATTACTTACATATATAGGCTCCTAATAACATATACTGGGGAATGACATAATTATACCAACACCTCAGTGTAAGGTTTGGGATAACTTCACTGAGTCTTGTTCCTTCAGATATGAGAGTGGATTATAACAAATGCATGCGGTATAACACTGCAGACAGATAGGTTAGTTACGGCTCCTTTGATTTTTTAAGAAACAAACTCAACTGGAAATAGTTTAAGGATAAAAAAATTTTACTGATTGTTTCAAATAACACAGACTCCTCTGTCCATGGAATTATCTAGGCAAGAATACGAAAGTGGGTTGCCATTTCCTCCTCCAGGGGATCTTCGTGCCCAGGGATTGAACTCGCGTCTCCCGTGTCTCCTGCATTGAAGGTGGGTTTTTTGTTTTGTTTTTTTACTTGCTGAGCCATCGGGGAAATCCCAGATGAAAAGAAGCAATCGAGCCTCACAGACCCCTGGAGCCAGAAATCGGAATGCTAGCAAGACTTCTCTCTTCTCTTCTCACTGAATACTGTCTTTCTTTCCTCAGACTTCCTGCCTGTGGCTGGACACACCGCTACCGGCAACTCCTGCGTCCCCTATCTCACAATTTTGCTACGAGAAGGAAAGAAGAAAATAAAAAAGCCACTTGACTAAAATTGCCCACCCCCTCGCCCGCAGCCTGACGCCAGTTGGGAAGTCCCAGGGAAAGCTCCCCTGGACTCAGGTCGGGTGAGGGCCCCGGGTGCGGGCGCGCCCTCTGTCATCCAGTCCCCGCTGGAAGCAGAAGGCTGCAGTGAGAGAGAAGCAGTCTCCCCCAAGAAGAGAAGGGGTCCCCAGAAACGAGGGGTCGGAGGCAGTCAGAGCGATACGTGCTCACACCGAAGCAAAGGGGGTCACTGTTCTTCTTGCTTCACTCCCTGGTGAGCGGGACCCTAGGCTAAGGGGGAAGCTCGTGGTCAAACCCACGTGCGGCCGACACGGGGAACACAGGCCAGAACAGGTTGAAAGGCGCCTCCGCGTTGAAAGTGCTCAGCAATAAAAGGTAAACCAAGTTATTCTGGCGCCTGTAACCTAAACCATTCTAGTTTATAGTCTTAACGAAAGTACTACGGGACCAAGGATCAAAACCAGACTATGTTTTGCTAGGAAACGGCACTATTTCAGAGTTTTGTTTTGTTTCCCCACAAAGTTTTATTCATCTGCTGTTAAATCATGTATATGATTTACTTGGGGCTATGACTGAAATTTTTTCAATTAGAAAAAGGTAAATTACAGATACGTTATTTACAATGCATACGTAGTCGACTGTGTTTTAGAGAATCACCTGAGAAAACAGCAGCAGGATAAAACCACACAAAGATCGGTTCTTTGACATCATGCTGGTTCAAATGATCCTCCGGCTCCTTTTGGGTCTATTAGAGCTTTTCCGTTCCTGAGCGGGTTTTGTCTGGTGACTCTCGTCTGCCGTGGGAACTGTTCTGACTGGCAGTCGCCCGTTGCATGGGGTTTATTTCTGGCCCCATGATGGGGAGCTTCCATCCCATATTCAGTTACTTGGTGTGTCAGCTGGACCCAGCTTCTCTGTGTTGGTGCCCGTGGGTACTGTCCACCTGTGCGAGACGTCTGTGTATTCCCCATCGCCTGTCCTGGGCTGTGTCCCCCATGTCCTTGAAGACTGGAGCAACGTCACACTCCAGGGTGGACTGCTGTTCCCTTGACCCTCTCTCTTTAGGCATCAGGACGATGTTGATGGCATGCAGGCCTCGTCGTGTCCGACTCTTTGCAACCCCAAGGACTGTAGCCCACCAGGCTCGTCAGTCCATGGGATTCTCCAGGCAAGAATACTGGAGCGGGTTGCCATTTCCTCCTCCAGGGGATCTTCCCAACCCCGGGAGGTTGAACCCATGTCTCTTACATCTCCTGCATTGGCAGGCAGAGCCTTTACCCCCTGGGAATCCCCTCTCTTCAGGCATGTGGCTCGATTTTGGGTGAAGTGTGACCCAAGCTTATCAGTAGGCACTTCTCAGGCAGAGCTTCACACATCTCAAGTCACTACACATGCAGGTTTTGTCTCCGCAAAGGTGAGACTTGAGTGAGTGTCAGGTTCGCAGACGTGCAACCTGGAAAAAAAAAAAAAAAAAACATTTTTTTGGCGTTATCATCCTCAAAGGAGGAACTCTACGTGGCTGGCTTCATCCCTCTGCCCCATCCCGATTGGGCCCCTCGCCCGCCCAAGCTGGGGGTGGGAAATGCACTGCTCTGCGTGGGCCTTTGTCCCTCTCGGCCGAGACTGGATGGAGCACCTCCTGCCCGTGGTTGCAGTGGGAGAGCCAGAGGGCAGTGCTGAAAATAATATTCCAGGGTGAGGGCCAAGGTCACGGCCAGCGAGTGTGTCCAAACCATGTCATAAATTAAAGTAGGTGTTGGAAATCTGGGCCTGCATTACCGGAGCCAGAAGAAGCAGTGCAGAGCCACAGAGCCGCCTGGAGCAGAGGGAGGGAGGGAGGCAGTGGGCCCCCAGATGCGAGTCAGGGTCTCCTTGCTCAGTTACTGGGGGCTCCATGTGTTCCCAGGGACCCCCAAGTTAATTCTGGCCTCTGATTTGCAGCTCTTCACAGGGGAGCCGGAAATTCCATCCTCCCGTTGTTTTTCTAATCCCAAACAAGCCGTGACACACGCAGAGTCAACTTCAGGTTTATTCATGTTGTTGTTTAGTCATTAAGTCACGTTCTACTCTCTGCGACCCCATGGACCATAGCCCACCAGGCCCCTCTGTCCTTGGGGATTCTCCAGGCAAGCATACCAGAAGTGGGTTGCGTTTCCTCCTCCAGGGGATCTTCTCCACCCAGGGATCGAACCTGCGTCTCCTGCGTTGGCAGGCGGGTTCTTTCCCACTGCACCAGCTGTTACCTTTATCCAAATAGGAATCAGCCCGCATCGTTGTGAAGCCCCCTCCACAGTGCCTTCGTGCAGAGGCGAGCCGGCAGCAAGGAAGCCCACACCGTGCCTTACGGATGAGCCTGCGATGGCCCACTCGCTCCGTGCCCGCCGTGCCCGTGCGGAGCTGGGGGGGAACGCTGCTTTGTGACAGTTTCCATGCTTTATCTCACCATCCATACGCTTCCTCCGCTTCCCTCCGCTTCCTGTGCGACATTTCCATACATGCCCAACTGCCCCACGATCCTAAAGGAAGTAGAAGCACATTATGAGGGTCTAAATCAGAGTCCAAGCGCAGGGCCAGGCTTTCTGTCACACATTCAATCACATCCTACAAACCAACCGCAAGCCTTAAAAAAAGAAAGCTTCTCAACTCCCAAGAATAACCTAATTGCTTCTACGTTGCACTGAGTTATAACTACATACCCTTCTCTTGCAAAGGCAAAACTATGTTGGTCCCTGTTACTTAGACATTAAATTGCTTAGTTCCTTGGGGCCACGGGGCAGTTAGGGAGTTTGGGAAGGTCATGTACCCACTACTATATTTAAAATAGGTAAGCAACAATGACCTATTGTACAGCACAGGGAACTCTGCTCAATGTTAAGGGGCAGCCTGGATGGGAGGGGAGTTTGGATACAAGGAGGGGAGTTTGGATACAAGGATGTGGATGGCAGAGTCCCTTTGCAGTTCACCTGGCGCTATCGCAAATAAAATAACATCATAAATTAAAAGTTTAGAAAAAATCAAATTGCTTAATTCTTTCAGAAACATTTCTGACCAAAAAAAAAAAAAAAATCCAACAATAGAGCTATCCGGATGTTCGCAGGCATTAGCAATTCCGGTCGTTTGGTGATTGAATTATTCCTGGTCTGTTATTCTGCTTTGAAATGCTGATGCCTCCCCTTCTCTCTCTCTCTCTCTCTCTCTCTCTGCTGTTTCTCCCTCCTTTCCTCTCACTGCCAGAGGGGAAGGAAAGAGGGGGGAGCCCACCTCCCTCGCTGCCTGAACTGAGTAATTGGACGGAGACCCACTTGGCGGCAGGAAATGGAACCGATCCAGGTGACCCATGAATAATCCCAAGTCGACTGTAACTTTCATTCTCGGGGTTTCCTGATGGGACTATAACAAAGTTCTGGACTCTGGAGGACAAGGAAACAAGAAAAAGCCCTTTTTTTAAAAAAAAAAAAAAAAAAGACTTCTTTATTCACAACCTCACTGCCCATGGAGTGAAATTGATCACTTTTGTGAAACATTTCATTTTCTGGCAGGGAAGTTCAAACCCGGCTGAGGGTTATAGCCCTTTCTTTGTGTGCAAGGATTTCCATGTGCGATTTCTCTTAATGTTAATTCTCTTTCTATCAGAATTTGAGTGTGTCACAAAACGTTCTCGGAAGCCCAGGATTCTCTTCTATCTAGTGGCTGTAAGAGGAGTAACTCTGGCACGTCTTCCTTTAGATGATAACTCACACCCTGTGGACAAAATAACCACGAGGAGGGAAAAGCCACTCCCCTCCCAGGCTTGTCGCCTGGGGAGAGGTTCCGAGGTGATGGAGAGGTAGAACACCACAGCACCCAACGCGGAGGGGGCCGCCGGTCCCGAGGCCGCCGGTCCCGAGGCCAACGGTCCCTTGGCCGCCGGCCACCCTGGCTTTCAGGGCTGTGGGGCCACCATCGCCAGGGACACCGCAGCGCTCTCGGCATGGTTCAAAGGCCGTGTGGTGTCGAATGGACACCCATCTCAGGGCCCAGAACTGAGGGAGCCGCAGAGCCCCGTAGGAATAGCAGCACTCCTGGAAGCGCGGGACCTTGGGGTTGACCGTCTCTTGTGCTTATAGAGGGTCTACACAAAGCTGGCTCCCAATGAAAATTTGTTACAAGATAAGTACCTGTTTCCTGTCTCTAGGACAGCTCTGTGGCACAGAACTTTCTGTTGGATAGAAATGCTCTTTATCTGTATGGTCCTGGTGGCAACCACCTGTGGCTACCGAGCCCTTGAAATGTGGCCAGGGCAGCTGAAGCGCTTCCCAGGTGGCTAGCGGTAGAGAACCCGCCTGCCAGCGCAGGAGACGGGAGCCCCTTGTTCAATCCCTGGGTCAGGAAGATCCCAGGGAGAAAGAAGTGGCAACCCACTCCCGTATTCTTGCCTGGAAAATCCCATGGACAAGGAGCCTGGTGGGCTAAGTTGATGGGGTTGCAAGGAGTTGGACACACACGTTATGAAATTTTAGTACCACAGATACACTGTTTACCTAACCACGTGCTCTATGCATATCTGTGCTTTTACATAAAACCAGTGTAATTTCTTGCTTCCCAAGAACCAATTTTCATCACCTTGTAGGGGGAAGGGGTAATATCACCTTGGTTGAGAATGTTCTAGAATGGACTAACTCTTCTTGGCAACAAAGAGGGATGAAGTCAAAAAGGCATGCACCGGTTCCAGTCAGGTTTTAGTTTTAGTCCTGGCTCTGCTTCTTGGGCAAATTGCGTACTGAGTCGCTTCAGCCACGTCTGACTCTTTGCCACCCCACGGACTGTAACCCGTCTGGCTCCTCTGTCCATGGGATTCTCCAGCAAGAATACTGGAGTGGGTGGCCATTTCCTCCTCCAGGGGAACATCCCAACCCAGGGATCAAACCCAAATCTCCTGCATTGGCTGGGTGGGTTCCTTACCACTAGGGCCACATGGAAAGCTTTGTCTCTAAGCCTCTGTCTTGCTCATCTGTAAAATGGGAATAAAACTATCTCATGAGGTGACGAGGATTCATTAAGAGCTTGTGGTACGCATTAGGTTCTCTCCAGATGTTGGCTGGTTTCATCACATTCATTCTGGCATTACAGCCGATTTTCCAACCTCTTGTTTCCAGAGGTTGCTATTTTGGATTCACTTTTTTCCCCAATAGTCATTTAAAAATTAATATAGTTAATTTACAACGTTGTGTTAACTTCAGGTGTATAGCCAAGTGATTCATTTATACATATGTGTGTGTGTCTGTGAAGGGAAGTGCAAGTCGGTCAGTCGTGTCTGACTCTTTGTGACCCCATGGACTATACAGTCCATGAAATTCTCCAGGCCAGAATACTGGAGTAGGTAGCCTTAGCTTCTCCAGGGGATCTTCCCAACCCAGGGATCGAACCCAGGTCTCCCATATTGCAAGGGGATTCTTTACCAGCTGAGCCACAAGAGAAGCCCATATGTGTGTGTATTATATATATATATTCTTTTTCAGATTCTTTTCCACTATAGGTTATTATAAGACATTAGCTACAGCTCCCTATGCTATACAGTAGGTACTTTTGTTCACCTATTTTGTATAGAGTAGTATATATATACATTAGGGCTTCCCGGGTGGCTCAGATGGTAAAGAATCCACCTGCAATGCAGGAAACCCAGCTTCAATCCTTGGGTCAAGAATGTACCCTAGAGAAGGAAATGACAAGCCACTCCAGTATTCTTGCCTAGAGAATTCCATGGGCAGAGGAGCCTGGCAGGCTACAATCCACGGGGTCACACAAGATCAAACACAGCTGGGCGACTAACACACACACTCATTTATACGTTAATTCCAGACTCCTAGTTTATCCATTTTGGATTCTTTAAAAGGGGGATTACAGTGTCTAGGAACAGCTCGTTCTTTGTTCTTTCAGGGTCAATGTTCTTAAGAATTCACTGCTCAGACAGACATAGGGCATCTTCCTCCTCCAGCTCAAGTCAAATCTTCCAAACACTTATTAAGGCCCTTCAGAGCTGATGAGACAAAGCACAGGCGGCATTTGCCTAATATAAAATATGCACAGTAACACTATCTTAATTAGATGTACATGTCTCTGAAGATATAAATAAATGCTTCCTTTTTGATATGTCTGATTTAATAGCCTAATAACAGGGGAATGTTGCTGAAATATAATTCAGGGGGTGAGGGAGAAATTAATAAACTCAAATATTTAAAGCTCAACAGCAATTAACAGCCCATTTAAAACGAATTTCCAATTTTAAATTTTATTTATCCTTATCCAACCAGGACTAAGCCCCGGGGTTCATCATTATTCATTTTCAGACCTAGCAGGGTGCAGCGCCCTTTGCTTGGGAAGCAGTTTCAGATTCCATTTTCCGGGGGCAGCCTACCGTGAAGCCAGCCAGGGCAGAGAGGAAGGCAGAGGCCCACCTGAGCGGCCGCGGGCGCAGGCTTTCCCGCTTGCCCGTGCGCTGCGTTAGCTTCTCTCACTTCCTTAGGAGTTTGGAATTCAACCTTCAGGCTGCGTGTTCAGCTGCACACCTTCACACACACGCAACCCGGATGTGGTTTCTCTTCAGGGTCCCCAGGCCTCACGGGTGGTCTCCCAGGGCCCCCCGCCGAGTCCTGACCTCCTTGGTGGCATATGGAGAAACATGAAGGTGAGTGTCCAGGTACGGACACCTAGGACTCACCCTAGAGGGACCGCTCCTGCCTGCGCCCCCACGAAGGGGGAGTGTGGTGGGCTCAGCGCACCAAGCAATGTCCCCGCCGGGCCCTGCGTCTGATAGGACCGAGGCGGGGCAGGAGGTGGGGTGGAGCTGGAGGCAGGGTGTGCTGGTGACGGTCTAGTCACTCAGTCGTGTCCAACTCTCTGTGACCCCATAGACTGTAGCCCACCAGGCTCCTCTGTCCACGGGATTCTCCAGTCAAGAATACTAGAGTGGGTTGCCATGTCCTTCTCTAAGGGATTTTCCCAACCCAGGGATCGAACCCGGGTCTCCTACATTGCAGGCAGACTCTTGACCCACTAAACTACAAGGGTGTGCTGGCTCTTCCTAAAAGATGCTCCACCCAGCTGGGGCTGCCGGAAGCGCACAGGAGTGGATGGAGCCAAGTAAGTCAAGGTCATTCCCTTAAGGATAAATTCAGTTCAGTTCAGTCACTCAGTTGCATCCAACTCTTTGCAATCCCAGGGACTGCAGCACGCCAGGCCTCCCTGTCCATCACCAACTCCCAGAGCTTACTCAAACTCGTGTCCGTCGAGTCGGTAATGCCATCCAACCTTCTCATCCTCTTTCTTCCCCTTCTTCTCCCGCCTTCAATCTTTCCCAGCATCAGGGTCTTTTCAAATGAGTCAGCTCTTTGCATCAGGTGGCCAAAGGATTGGAGCTTCAGCTTCAACATCAGTCCTTCCAATGAGCACCCAGGGCTGATTAAGGATCAATTATGAGGCATTAACCCAGTGGGAGGACATGCAGGAAGAAAGGCAAACAGCCGTACGCAGCCTTCTGTGCCTGCAGAGGGTCCGGACGAGGAGACACCTTGTCGCAAGGGCTGCGCCTTCTGCAGAGGAGCGGGTATCTCGGGCCAGTCCCTCTTGGGCTACTTTGTCAGGTCCAACAAACCCGTGGACCCCTTCTCTGAGAAGTCCTCACTCCCCCTCGGGCTTACACCACGTGATTCTGCCCAATAGTCCCAGCCACGGGTCTCTCCCACTCAGCTTCTCTCCCCCGGAATTTGAAACCAGCAGTAGTGGTACCAACTTTCTGCTGCTTACAAGGACTGAGAGAGGCAAGTCAGGAAGCTGGGAAGGACGCTATTCAGGGTGGCCACTGTTGGCTGACCCGGGGCAGGGAGAGCTGGTTTATAGGCAGAGAAATGAAGAGGACGGGAAACCATAAGTGATCAAGCGACTGCCTGGAACCTGAAGGTTTATCAGCATTTGCTCTTGGTCTTTGCAAGACTGAACTATTCTTCTGGCCCTTGCTGTTGTTGTTGTCCAGTCGCTAAGTCATGTCCGACTCTTTGTGACCCCATGGACTGCAGCACGCCAGGCTTCCCTGTCCTTCACCATCTCCTGGAATTTGCTCAAACTCATGTCCATTGAGTCGTGATGCTCTCCAATCATTTCATTCTCCATCTCCGTCTTCTCCTCCTGCCCTCAATTTTTCCCAGCATCAGGGTCTTTTCTGACCCTCCCTTGGGCACCGTTTATCTAAAGAAGAAACTCCTCCTTATTTTATGCTGAAACACACGTGGGCCAAGATCTGTCCACCAATAAAACACATGAACTAGTCCCAGTGATATAGGAGAGATGTGGACCTCACTGGAAAAGAAAAAGTGAAAGTCATTCAGTCGTGTCCAACTCTTTGCAATCCCAGGGACTAACTATACAGCCCATGGAATTCTCCAGGCCAGAATACTGGAGTGGGTAGCCTATATATTCTCCAGGGGATCTTCCCAACCCAGGGATCAAACCCAGGACTCCCACATTGCAGGCAGCTTCGTTGCCAGCTGAGCCACCAGGGAAGCCCGCTGGCAATTCCCAAATGTTGGAAACAGCAGAGCAACCCAAGAGCGCTTCCTACCACATGGGACGTTTCTCCTCCTAGAGGCTGTGGGAAGGGGAGAGAACAGGGTGAGGAGTACAAGGTGGGCCAGTCAGGGCTTCCAGGAGCTCTTGGGGGCACCTCCTAGAATCAAAGAACTGATGCTTTTGAACTCTGCTGTTGGAGAAGACTCTTGAGAGTCCCCTGGACTGCAAGGACATCCAACCAGTCCATCCTAAAGGAGATCAATCCTGAATATTCATTGGAAGAACTGATACTGAAGCTGAAACTCCAATACTTTGGCCACCTGATGTGAAGAGCTAATTCATTGGAAAGGATGCTGATGCTGAGAAAGATTGAGGGTGGGAGAAGAAGGTAGGACAGAGGATGAGATGGTTGGATGGCACCACCAACTCAGTGGATATGAGTTTGAGCAAGCTCTGGGAGACAGTGAAGGACAGGAAGCCTGGTATGCTGCAGTCCATGGTGCTGCAAAGAGCCGGACACAACTGAGTGACTGAACAAAAACAGTGTGAAATCTTCCCAGACCAGGGATTGAACCCGTGTCCCCTAGATTGGCAGGAGAATTTTGATCCACTCTGTCACCAGGGATTCCCTGTTCAATCATCCTTAGTGTCTGTTAATTTTCTTTTAATTACAGTTTCTCTTGCTCCCTAGGGCCTAGGGCCTAGTTTATTTCTAGGGGAGGATTTTATGCTTGTCAGTTGGGCTTCTCAGAGACGAAAGGCACCCCAGCTTCTCAAAGGGGGCTTGAGCCCAAAGAATATGACATTCCAAAGGATGGCTAGGCCAGTCAGACCACAGTCTCATTTGCCCCATCTTAACACTGAAGCCAGAGGCACGGCACTTCCTTCAAGGGGCCTGGGGGAGACGAGGAAGGTGCTGCCGAGGCTGGCTGGGAGGGTCCACGATGAGCAGGACCCACGGCTGTTCCAGGCAGGACCTGGGTGATTTGCCATGTGCAGGGGTCCAGAGGCAAGCTAGTAGATTATAAGAAGCAGGTGGGCTGGGGAATCCGGAAAAGATGTAGTCAATGTATCCTATTAGTTAAGCTTCAGGTTTTTTCTGAGCAACCTTAAGTGAGAAATGGATATTTGACAGTTCCTGGGGTAGCTCAGAGAATTAACATTTGGGCATGCTTAGTCTCTCAGTCGTGTCCGACTCTTGGCACCCTCATAGGCTGTAGCTCGCCAGGGTCTTCTGTCCATGGGATTCTCCAGGCAAGAATAGTGGAGTGGCTTGCCATTTCCTCCTCCAGGGGATCTTCCCAACCGAGGGATCAACTCCATGTCTCTTGCGTCTCCTGCGTTGGTCTTTACCCCTGAGCCACCTGGGAAGGCCAGAGGATTGTGCCATTTTCTGTTATTTGTCATTGCTGGTCCTGCTCCAGTGACATCCAGGCTTGCTCCACTGTCAAGTTTCAGGCTCGCCAAGGAGAGTCTGGCTCCAGTGAAGTGTGAGAGCAACCAGCCACGGCATAAGCACGAGCTGGGGTCTGGGACCGGTGGGCAGCAGGTGGCCAAAGTGTGCAGGGCTTGGGTAGGTTGGGTGGGGCCTGGGAGCAGGAGCAGAGAAGCCTTGGGGGTGTCTGGTATGGAGCAGCAGATCTCAAATCCCAGAGAAACACAGGTGGCTTATAGTGTCTAGCAACATTGACCTTGTTAGAAATTAAACCCCGGACGTTTGTCAGACACAAGCACCTGGGCCATTAGAGTGAAGACGCTACCACACCTCAGGCATCCTCTGGAAGCCTCAGCTGTCCGCTCCTGAGAGTAAGAAGGAAGAAGGTCAGTGACGTGCTAGTTGTTGTTCAATCACAAACTTGTGTCCAACCCTTTGCGACCCCATGGACTGCAGCACGCTAGGCTTCCCTGTCCATCACCATCTCCTGAAGCTTGCTCAAACTCATGTCCATTGAGTCGGTGATGCCATCCAACCATCTCATCCTCTGTCATCCCCTTCTCCTCCTGCCTTCAGTCTTTCCCAGCATCAGGGTCCTTTCCAATGAGTTGTCTCTTCGCATCAAATGAACAAAGTATTGGAGCTTCAGCTTCAGAATCAGTCTTTCTAATGCATATTCAGCATTGATTTCCTTTAGGATTGAATGATTTGATCTTCTTTCAGTCTGCGGGACTCTCAAGAATCTTCTCCAGCACCACAGTTCAAAAGCATAAATTCGTTGGCACTCAGCATTCTTCATGGTCCAACACTCACATCCATACATGACTACTGGAAAAACCATAGCTTTGATTATACGGACCTTAGTTGGCAAAGTGATGTCTTTACCCTTCATGGATCATAGCCTTGTTGGGGAAAAGGGGCTTGCATAGCTCATTGAAGCCACAGGCCATGTCGTGCAGGGTCACCCAAGACGGAGGGGTCACAGTGGAGAGTTCTGAAAAATGGTGGTCCACTGGAGAAGGGAATAGCAAACCCCCTCCATTCCCTCTTGCTGAGAGAACCCCATGAACATGAACAGTATGAAAAGACACCCCAGTGTTCTTATGAAATTAGCCCTGACCTCAGGGATGTTCCAAAAGAGCCTGGAGTCTTCTCAGCCCGGGTCCATGCTGGGGGAGCAGCTCGGGTAGTGATTCAGAATGTGGGCCCAGAGCCGAGCGGCTTGAGTTTGGATCTTGCTCCGCCTAGGCTTATTTGACAGGTTTCTCACCCCTCGGGACTCCATGTCCTGTTCTGAAGATGGGAAGCGCAGCACCTCACCCCCGCCCAGCACACGGGGTTAAACTTTGCAGCTCTGATGGGCCAGCCAGCCCCGATCTGAGGACTGACCTCGGGAAGTCTGTTCCATGAGCAGTTCTGGCGCCAGACTCCTCCCAGCGCCCCCGGCTGGGTGTGCCCTGGGACCTCAGTGGTCCTTATCCTCGGGAGCTGGTGAGGTCAACAGCCCATGGAGCTGAGATGAGATCGGATATCCCGTCAAAGACAATTCTCAAAAAGTATCTTTCTTATGGTTCCCGAGTCTTGTGTTGATCAGACACATCCTTCCCTGTGTCAATCAATAAAACATGAAATTGGACTAATTTTTGACTATATTATGTGTAATGAATACAGGCTTTCAATGCTCAAAATGATAGAAGTTCTGCAATGCGCCTCCTGCCTCCGGAGTGCTTCTGGGACCCTCAGCTCAATCAGAGCCCAGCCTTGGGGGCCATGTCTGCCCCGGGCTGTGCCTGTATCACCTGTGTCCCCTCCCCGGGCCTGCCCGCCCCAGCTGGCACCTCCAGCTTCCTTCCAGTGAGAACCTGGAGCCCAGATCACCCATCAGGGTGGCTCTGAGAGGGGGATACAGGCCAGGCCAGGGGACGGATCCGAGGGAAGAAGGGGGCTGGGAGGTGATGCTGGGGGGACATGCACGTGCAAGGGGCACAAAGGTGCCCTGCTCAGGCTCCAGCCTGGCGCTGTGACCATGCCATCCCTACTTTTAGAATAACTGCTGTGAACTGAGAAGAAAAGGGAAGAATGCGTTTCCCTTGTGCTTGCGAGTCTAGGGCAATCCATCCATTACTGGCTGCAAACCACACAGGATCTGCCGCCTGAGGGTCCAGTGACACCCCAGCCTTGCTTTGGCTCTCCCACCCCCAACATGCCTGCTCCCACCCATGACCTCTGGTTCCCTCCCTGCAACAGGGAAACTTTCAGTTTGGGGCCATTCTTCCTCATCAATGTTTACTGAGCAGAAGCAGCGACTTCAACCCCAAGATGCCACAGAGCACCCCCGGTTTCACTTCCCTGCCCTGCCTCCCCTGCCCATTGTCAGCAGGACTACATTTCCAGTTTTTCCTGCAGAGCCCTGGGTGCCCCGCTCATGGTTGTAAGAGGGTGGAGTTGACAGAGCTGCAGAGACCATCTCTTTCCACTGAGGTTACAGATGAGGAGACGGGTTGGAGCAGTTAAGGATTTACTTGAGAATGTGCAGATAACAAGGAAGGCATTTCCAAGCCCGTGACCACCTGCCTGGACGTGGGGACAAAGGTCCCAAGTTCCAAGACTCTCCTCTCCCTCCCCACATGCCTCTGGTCCAGCTGTGGCCTGCCGGGCAGGTAGAAAGCATCCACCTCTGGTTTGTGAAATGCTTTGTGACTTCAGGGAGAAAGCTGAGTTGTGTTCAGTCGTGTTTGGCTCTTGGCAACCCCTATGGACTGTGGCCCGCCAGGCTCCTCTGTCCATGGGATTCTCCAGGCATGAATACTGGAGTGGGGTGCCATTCCTTTCTCCACCAGAGAGAAAAAGCCTTACCTAAATGAACAGGGAAGGAAACACATTTAGAAAAAACATGGATGGTATTTATACTCTTGTAACACAAGCCGGCTTCTCCCTCTCGTTCTCCTAAGTTTTGTTCCTGTTAATACTCTCCAAAGGGTTCTCTGCGGCCTAAGACGTCAGCTGATAAGGGATCCTGGAGATTTGTATAATAATAAGGGACTCTTGAAGGCCAATGAGTTCTCAAAACTCAAAGGAATGAAGTTATGAAAGTGGAAAATTAAATCCACTGCTGCTAGATTCCATGCGGCCTTCCCCCAGCCCGTCACCGTGCTGCTTGGCGAGAAGGGTCAGCAGGTCTTGACTGGCCCACCAGATGGCCCCTGTGGGGCGGCCGGCAGGAAGGTGCACCCTGCAGCCAAGAGGCAGGGGACGTGAGCGCTGGAGCCCACAAGTGCTCTTACCCATGTTCCTCCCTTTACCTGTGACCAGAGAGGGCAAGTGGTTTCCTTTAGGTCACACAGCTCAGTGGCAGAGGCCGTCTGCAGGAGCTCCCAGTGGCTCAGCCCAGTGTTCCTTCTGCTAATGGACCCTGCTCCTCTGACACCCCTGCTGTTGGCAGACAGCTCCAGACGAGCCTTGACCTTGGGTCTGAATGTCGTCAGCCCACGAATCAGTCCTCAGGGGAGGTGGGCGTCATCAGCCCTGTTCTGGGGCAGTCCCGCTGTGAGGGAAGGATCCAAGCCCCCATGTCTGCTCAGGTCACCCTCTGGTTCAAAAATTCTCCAGGGCAGGCCCTGTCCTCTGAAGCTTCCCATCCTGGATGGCCCTGGGCATCCTGAAGCACTGATTTTAAACTTGCAAGGGGAAAAGGCCATGTCATTCACTTTTATGTTCATCGTGAAAAGAAGCCAAGCTTCCTTGACTTTGCAGATGGTACAAGAATTCTGGCTCTTTCAGGCTGTTGCTTCCAACATGGTGGACTGAGTTGATTTCCTCTGATTCTGGGGCTCTTCTGGAGAAGTTCGAGGCACACAGAGGCAGGAGTCAACCTTAGCCCACGCTGGCAGTGAGGTCCTTCCTGACTGGACCCCTGCCTGCACATGGGACTGGCCTCCTGGGACCCAATGGTGTGGTTACACTGAATCGCCTGGTCCTCCCCAGATGCCCTGTGTCTCTTGTCCCCCAAGTGCTTGCTCACGTGGGGCCCTGAGCTCAGGACATCTCAAGCTGGATACTCTTCTTAAAAATTAATTAATTAATTAATTTTTGGCTGCAATGGTATCACCAACTCAATGGACATGAGTTTGAGTAAATTCCGGGAGTTGGTCATGGACAGGGAGGGCTGGCATGCTGCAGTCCACGGGGTCGCAAAGAGTCAGACATGACTGAGTTACTGAACTGAACTGAACTGCGCTGGGCCTTCATCCCCGCCTGTAGACTTTCTCTAGTTGAAGCAAGCAGGAGCTGCTCTCTAGCTATGGGGCCCCGGCTGCTCCTTGCAGTGGCTTCACCTTTTGCACACCACAGGCTCTAGGTGCATGGGCTTCAGTAGCTGGGCACACAGGTTCTAGGGTGTGGGCTCAGAATTCTGCCTCACAGGCTTAGTTGCTTTGTGGCACGTGGAATCTTCCCAGGCCAGGGATGGAGCCTGTGTCCCCTGCCTTGGCAGATGGATTCTTTATCGCTGCACCTGGAGGGGGTCCAGGCGGGGCATTCTGGATGTTGGGGGCTGGGTGACTCTCTGTTGCAGCATGATTCTCTGCATCGCAGCAGCATCCAAAGCTGGCCTCCACCTGCCAGAGGAGCAGGACCAGACATCCTTCTGCTGATTTCTGAGCCTGGGTGACTGGCACCCCCATTGGGTGCTGATTCCCTAGCAGTATAATTTTGTTTATCTCCTCTTAACCTCCACGATGACTGTAAACCCCTAGAGGTCAAGGATTATGGCTCCAAATCTATATTCTTCAATCCTCAACACAGTGCAATATCTGATCCACAGAAGGGACAGAAATGCTGAGTGAATGAGCGATCTGCCAGTCTAGGCTAGTGCCAAGGCTGGTGATGAGCCCTCCGAGAAGCAAGACAATTATCCTCTCACCTAAGATCACTGTGCAGCTCAGCTACTGACGTCACCTCAGCACCGCCATGTCACTTGATGGCTGCTTGAAAAATAACTCTGCCAACAAACCCAGATTTCATCGTTTGGTCTTAGTAGCAGTAGTAGCAATAGAGTAATGGCGGTGGCTGCGTCCTGAGTGTCTTTGCCAAGTTCTGCCAGGTGTTTTCATTCTAATTGCTAATCCTCCTAATATCTCTATGAGCTTACATCTTATTATTCCCAAGTTACAAGTGGGAAAACTGAGGCTCTGAGAGATTAATTCACAAATTCAGCATCCGGGCGGCTCTAGGATTAGATCCAAAGCAGTTTGACCACAGACCCTAATCACTGCCCTGTCTTTGGTTTTCCGAAGTTTATTCTTATGGATGATTCTCAAGAGGTGGTTGTTTAAAATCTGAATGGCCTCAGAGTGCCAGATGAGCAGGCTACCCACGCCCTGTTGCAGTCTTTGTCACTTCCTATCACTGCAATGAACTTCCAATTCTATCAAAATATGGGCAAAATCATTTTGACGCTGCATTTGCATATCCAAGGACTGGAGGATGGTTCGTATAATCAAATTATGTAGAGTTGTAAAAAGGGAGCATCATTTAAATAGCTTACAAAATTACTTTGAAGATGTACATTAAAATCTAAGGAATCCATCGCCTCCGAGATCTTTATAAAAGTGAAATGCTAATTGATTATGACAGCTTTGTCTCCATCACGGGCACTGTTCTCCATTTCTACTCTGTCACTATCTCAGCTCCAGCATCACTGAGACCTCGGCCCCTCTTCCGGCCCCACTCATGCCATGAGAAACAGCAGATGGAATTAATGCACGGCTGGCTTCCCCCCCCCGCCCTATAGTTGATCAAAGGAGCAGTCTGGGGGAAAAAAAAAAAACAGTGCCCTGGAAGTTGCTGAAATTCTGATTTCTTTCCGCAGTTTTATAGATTTTATAACTTATCTTTTATTGACTCTGCAAGGTCTCTGGTTCTCAGCATCTGTTTGTGGCATCTGTGGAGAAAGATAAATCCTATTTTTTATGCCATGGAACCAAATTTAAGAGACAGACAAACGAACAGGCCTTGGTAGGAGGGGCCAGCAGCGCCTTCCTCTTCCTGTCCTGCTGTCCTCGGCCCCTCTGGGAACTTGCGCCTACAGGGCGGGAGGATAAGGTCCCTTCTCACCCACCTGGTTTGTCAGAGGCTAGTTGGTAAACATAAAAAACTCCTCCGCATCATTTACAATTTCTCAGACTTAAAAGAATCGTGCCTGGTCACCCAGACCCATGATTATGTATCAGGGAACTTCATTATAATAATAGCTATGGTGCTCCAACTTCTTTAAACCCTCAACTGTTCGATTCAGCCTCTTTGACTCCATAACTGTTTGTAAGATTAACAGACTCCAAGGCATAACCGACTCTCCCACTGGAGAAGAAAAGAGAGAGATCCAATCCTACCCTCACAAAAGTGGCCTTGCCATCAGGAGACAGTGTCTGCATCTCTGACACCAAGGTGCAGAGGGGTGCCAGGGAGCAGGGTCGCCCTGGGGAGGGTGGTCTGGGGTGCTCTCCTTTCGCAATGTCTTGACTGGACTTCGTGGAAAACAGACTTAATTGCCAAGCCCGTGGGAGGAAGCCGGAGCTGAATCGGAGCAGGGAGGTTTCAGCCTGGGCTAGGAGGTACCCCCAAGGACAGTGGGGTCCCAGCAAGGAAGGTGGTGGATGGACCAGGCTTCCAGTTTGGTGTCAGTGGAGCCTGGAGGGGAGAGACACCGGCAGCTCCCGGTCCCGGGATCTTACACCAGTACCTACGGAACGACCTCTCCGGTGGGACATGGAGCCCGCCTCCCAGGCTGGTGAGGAGGGCAGGGCGAGCCTTCCCAAGTCTCAGAGCCAGAGGGTCACCGGGGTGAGCCCTGGAGGGTCAGGAAATGCTTCTCGGAGTTGACGGTCTCAGGAAATGACAGCCATGACGAGCGGACCAGAGAGGAAGCTGCGTGCCGGCGGAAGGCCAGAGGCAGGCTCCGGGGCTGAAGCGCGCCTGGCCCGGGGGCCAGGAGAGGGTCCCCTCCTCCGATCGTGCCCTCGGGGTCACGCTCCGCGGGGTGCAGCCCCTCCAGCGCAGGTGGTCGTCGGAACAGAGTGCGGCCTGCCACCGAGGCGGGACCTGACCGACGGAAGTCTCCGCGTGGAAACAGGCAGTGGGCTTCTGATCGCGAGCCCGTCCCCGGCAGCTCCCTACCGGGGCTGCGCCTCTCGGCTCCTGTAATGTCCCAGAAGGAGGCCGGGCCCCGTGCAGACTCACTGAAACAAGCAGGGCGCACAGTGAGAGGCGACTGAAGCAGAGACGGGCTTTCCCTCCTGCTCCTGCATGGGAGGACCCGCCACGGCTAACGGAGCGGTGTCTGGACGGACCGTTCCTTCGCGGGGCTTGTGCTCCTCTGCTTTAAATAACTGCCTTTAACTGGACATCCATGGCATCTGCTTCCCCCTCAGCTGCCCCAAAACACCCAAACAGATTGCGGAGATCAGCCTTCCCCCAGCCTCTGTTTCCTCTTACCTGACCAGCAGATGACCCTGGTGTGGAGAAGGAAGGTCAAGCGTTAGCCGCTCAGTCATGTCTGACTGTTTGCGACTCCATGGACTGTAGTCCACCAGGCTCTTCTATCCATGGGATTCTCCAGGCAAGAATACTGGAGTAGGTAGCCATTCTCTTCTCCAGGGGATCTTCCCAACCCAGGGATCGAACTCAGGTTTCCTGCACTGCAGGCAGATTCTTTACTGTCTGAACCACCAGGGAAGCCTGAAGGAAAATCAGACCCATATTAATGTGGCTGTATTTCACACATAATTCAGTCCTTGGAAGAAAAGCTATGACAAACCTAGACAGAGTATTAAAAAGTAGAGACATTACTTTGCTGACAAAGGTCTGTATAGTAAAAACTATGGTTTTTCCAGTAGTGATGTATGGATGTGAGAGTTGGACTATAAAGAAAGTTGAGCATCAAAGAACTGATGATTTTGAACTGTGGTATTGGAGAAGACTCTTGAGAGTCTCTTGGACAACAAGAAGATCCAACCAGTCCATCCTAAAGGAAATCAGTCCTGAATATTCATTGGAAAGGCTGATGCTGAAGCTGAAACTCCAATATTTTGGCCACCTGATGGGAAGAACTGACTCATTGGAAAAGACCCTAATGCTGAGAAAGACTAAAGGTGGGAGGAGAAGAGGATGAGAGAGGATGAGATGGTTGGATGGCATCACCAACTCCATGGACATGAGTTTGAGCAAGCTGTGGGAGTTGGTGATGGACAGGGAGGCCTGGCATGCTGCAGTCCATGGGGTCACAAGGAGCTGGACACGACTGAGGGACTGAGCTGAATTCATACATCTGCCTGGTAAAAGCTGGTGCCAAGAAACAAAGCCACGTCATGGACTTGTAATCATCCTTGTTCTTTAGACTTGAACCCTCTTCTGTTCCTCTCCATGAGACACTTTACCTGATGGATGTAAAGGGTTCCGTCCTTACTAAGAGTTAGACCCTTCATATGAAGTCCTACCCCACTCCACCCTCCAGGCATGTGAACCTTCCAGTTAATTCCTCCTTCTTATCATTTCCAGGGAAACAGAAGCAGGGCCTGACCACAGAGAATGCCCAGGACCAGTTTATTGACTGACTCCCAAGGACTATTAACCTTCTGGAGAAGGAAAAAAAAAAAAAAAAAACCTTCTTGTATCTAGGACCTGCTGGGTGCTAATTTAATGTGGCAATGAGATAGAAGTCCACTCAGGCTGCTGCCAGCCTCACTGGATCGGAATGCCGTCTACTTAGCATAGAAGTCAAACAATTCCCTGGCAATAGATTGCCTTCCACTTGTAGGTCTACTAAATAAATAGAAAAGTAATTAACAGTGGGTGATGGCAGATATATCAGAGGGGATTTCATTACAGCAGAACAACAGAGGGAACCAGGAAGTCACTTTGTGTCCCAGCATCCGATGGGGCTCTCATGCTCCATCTCTGCGAGAGAAGAAATTTCAGAATTTTCTATCTTCACTTTAATCAACAGGGAAGAGAAAAATCTGAAATGCCTGAAATTAGTCCCCAAATAAATAATTCTCCTTATTATTCCATTTAATTATTTTGGTCCTGGAACTTGTGGATGATTGTACTTTTTTTTGTTGTATTTTTACTTTTCTTCCTTCCTTCCTTTTTTTTTTTGGAGGGGAGCTTGCCTATTAAATATCTGAATTTCAAAATGCTAACTGAATGTCTCATTATTTTTATTCTTTCCTCCCTTTGGAAAATAAGTGGCATTATGTCACTTAGAACAGCAGGAAGGAATGAAATTTCATAGGAAGGAAATTTACGCTCAGTTGGAAAAAGAAAAGATGCTGAAGGCATTTATTTTTGACCAGCTTTTAAAAAACATATTGGAAAGTACTAAATTCAATTTTTCATGTCCAGAATGGTATAACCTAATTTTAGCATATTAATTAACAATAAAAGTAGTGTTTTTGCCTCATACAAAGAAATAAAATAATTAACTTACTGAGGAAATGGGGTCATATGATTTAACTTTCCGAGAGTAATGAATGACATTGAACAACAGTAATGAGGTTTTGAAGAGCAACTCTGGCTACTGAGCCCTTTTGGAATTCTTTGTTAAATACCCAACAGCTGGCCAGTTTACCCCGTCTCCAAACATTCCTGTCTCAACCCAGACTAACCCACCTACACGTCAATGAGTCAAGCCTATGTTCCCCAGGAAGAATGCTGAGCAGCAGGGGCAGGTAAGTTTTTAGGATTCTCAAGACTGACCTGAGTGTCTGAATGGTCCCTGAGTCAATAAACACTCAGGTGCTTTCTACTTGGGAGAGAAATTCCAACATTTTGTAGGTTCCCATATTTGGACATTTGAACTTGGAATATTTTGTCACGTTTTCACATAGCTTCATTCCCTAAGGGGGAAAAAAAACCTAGTCTTTCAAGTGGTTATTACAGAGCTAAGTGCATAAATATGCATGAGAGGTCATTATTACCACGAGATGATACTTAAAAGGTTCGAGTGTCTCTTACTAAGATTTTTCAACTTGTTCGGTGACAATAAATCAAAGTCTCCAGTTTTGGGTTGCTGAACTTTGCCTTTGATGGTTCCTTCAAAGTTTTCAGGAAAATGGTTTCTGAGCCCTGAGTGGCACTCGACTGTCCAATCATTCATGCATTTGACAGATGTTTAAGGAGATCTTTAGTTGTCGGTGTCTATGTTTCAAGCAGAAGGGCCACCTCTGGAACACTGTAGTCAGTCCTCTCCCCTGGAGGAGGAAATGGCAACCCCCTCCAGTATTCTTGCCTGGAGACTCCCCATGGACAGAAGAGCCTGGTGGGCTACACTCCATAGGGTCGCACAGAGTCAGACATGAAGTCGGACAGAAGCAACACAGTTAGTCCTCTGAAGGTCAAGCAGCAGAATTTCTAGATGTTAGAGCCTGAATAGAGGTTTGGAGAAGTGAAGTCACTTGTTCCAAGGGACATCTTGTCCTGTGGTCAAGATTGGAAGTAGGATGTGACCCCTAGGGCAGGCCTCTGACCAGTGAGTCTGCAAAGCTTGGGGTCCAAAGTGCAGAATCATCCGGAGAACCATGATAACAAGAGCTGCATTTTGACTCACTTCTGACTTCCAGAGCTTGGTATTTCTATGGAGAAATCATATGTAGAATGATCAGAATCAGAATGACTCTTCAACACGATATTCCCATTCACTAGTGACTTCAGCTCAACCCTGGGCATGCGGCAAATTCCCTCTTGGAGAAGATAGAATTTCTGTCTTCAGGATCAGTCATCCCTGTGGCCCAGATCTCTGTGGGAAACAGAGAAAAGATGATGGAGCTGGGGAGAGGGGACAGCCCCTCCCAGAGCCTCGCTCCTTCTCTCTCTTGGTGAGCGGGAATACTACTTGTGCAGTCCATGGGGTCTGGCTATGCTGCTTGTCCCACATTTATAAAGAAAGCAATTTACAAACAATTAACAAAAACAACTCTTTCTTAAATTTTTGCTTGTGGGCTCCTGGTCTCTGATTTATAGGCCAAATCTTTGGAAAGCAGAGCAAGTAGAATCCAGGGTAACAGGCATCTCTCCACCAGGAACTGATTCATGGTCTAACGGAAACATCTATGCTATTTCACACGGGGTTTTCCCCGAATCCTAAGGCTGACCATGCTTAAGCATGTTGCAGTGAAAGGGAAGTGTGTGAAAAATAGAGCCTTGACATTTATCTGGAGAAAACTCTAATTCAAAAAGATACGCTCAAAGATTGCAGCACTATTTACAATAGCATGGGAGCAACTTAAGTGTCCATCAACAGATAAATGGATAGAGAAGATGTGGTACACATGTACAATGGAATATTACTCAGCCATAAAAAGAATGAGATGAGGCCATTTGTAGCAACATGGAAGAATCTAGAGACTGTCATACTAAGTGATGTAAGCCAGAAAGAGAAAGATGAATACCATACAATATCACTTATATGTGGAATCTAAAACAATAATATAAACGAACTTATTTACAAAACAGAAATAGACCCACCCACATAGAAAAAACAAACAAACTTATGTTTACCAAAGATGAAAGGTGTGGAGAGTGATAAATTAGGAATTTGGGATTAACAGATATACACCACTATATATAAAACAGATTAAAAAAAAAAAAAAACCAAGGACCTACAGTAAATAAAAGGGAACTTATTCAACATCTTGCAATAAACCATGATGGAAACAAATATGAAAAAGTATATATATATATACACATATGGGGGTTTTCGTATCTGTGGGCTTCCCTGGTGGCTCAGATGGTAAAGAATCTGCCTGCAATGCGGGAGACCTGGATTCAATCCCAGGGTTTAGAAGATTGCCCTGGAGAAGAGAATGGCAACCCACTCCAGTGTTCTGGTCTGGAGAATCCCATGGACAGAGGAGCCTGGCGGGCTATAGTTCATGGGATCACAAAGAGTCAGACATGACTGAGTAATTAACACTTTCATTTTTTCTTATATAGATACACACACACACACACACACACACACACACCTGAATCACTTTGCTGTGCACCAGAAACTAACACAACACTGTAAATCAACTACTTCAAAAACAAACAAATAACTGAACCGACAGGGAGGCCGGCTCCACGGGCAGAGCCCCAGAGGAAGGGCTGCCTTTGCAACCTGCTCAGGAAAGCTCTTCAGGCTGGCTCTCCCACACGCAGGTTTGTTGTTACTGAAGCGGACACAGTTTAAACCTGACTTCTGTTCTATACCATCGTTTCACCCATCACGTGACCCCGAGACGCGCGAGAGGAACACGCACTGTGAAGGCCACGTGCAACTGACTGTCTCCTCCACTTCAGAGCCGGGGGGAACTCGGGTGAGTGACCTCATTTCTGAGAGGCTCAGTGCCCCGTCTGCAAACCGGAGGTGATCCTGCCCACCCTGGCTCCCAGGAGCTCAAGGTTAGAGGTGATCACGCACAGAGCGCTGGGTCCTGGGAGCCGTTCACCCAAGGCCTTCCAGGCTTCTTCCCAAGTCGTGTCTGAACTCACTTCAGTTCAGTTCAGTTCAGTTCAGTCGCTCAGTCGTGTCCGACTCTTTGCGACCCCATGAATCGCAGCACGCCAGGCCTTCGGTCATCCCCAAATGCCCAATAATCATTTATCTTATTGAAAACTCAGTTCATGTATCTGTTTATTGTTTTATTATTTCCTTTCAACATTTTATTGTATTGTCTTTATTTCAACATTTTTTTAAAGCTGCCTCTTTTCATAATGAATTTTCTGTGTGTCTTGATTTGAGTTTCCAAGGGATGAGCTTCTTTTGCAAACTCTCTTATCAATGCCATGTTTCTACCTTAGAAGCCCAGGAAGCTTGCTGACAGACTAACAGAATGATCAAAATGTCCCAAACCCAAGTATTCTCTTTCATTTTAAATAACTCACACTGTCTTTCCCAAACCCCAGAACTGCAGGGTCAGGTGAGACCTCCAAGATCTGGGTGGGCCAGAGGGATGACCAGGGCTAGAGAAACATGCTAACGTATGGAGATGCAGAAATGGCCCGGGAACCAGTACCGCAGTACTGCCTGACTCATGGACGGATGCTCACCGTGCGGACTTGCTCGTTTCCCCAGGATGGCGTTTCACTGTGCTCTGGACTGCCCCCAACCCTTTTGGGAGATAACTTCTCTCTTCCCTGGTAACCACTGTGTACTTTCTGTTCGTAATTCTTCGTATATTTACTTTTATCCACATGTTTTGCTCAGAATCTTGGTTCAAGTGCTGACCTTACACCTTTGCCCAAATGACTTGCAAACACATGTGGATATAAATATCAGTATCAGACTGGGTTACTCTCCCCATGGACATGTACTTATTTACTCATGTTTTCCAAACTAAACATCTCCTCCCATGTGCACCCCTCCACTCTATCATCAGCTTTGAGTTATTCATCCGACTAACATTTGCTGAGCTCCTCCAAGGCATCGGGCTCGTAGCTTGTGTGCTAATTCTCTGCTTTCTGTCTTTCTTTTCAACCCTCAGAAGTCCTTCTTACCACTGTGCTCTGAGGTGCCCACACAAAATATAATATCCCATGACAGGGTGTCTTTCCATGTGCAAACCAAAATAGCCCTGGCCTTTGTGCGGCTGTATTCCTTTCTAAACTCGTCCTGACACAACGTCTGGCCTCACCTCTCACACATTTGTGCCACTTTCTGGCACACGTTGTGAGGTACTGTCATAGATATAAGTTGATTTTTTTTGGCCTCTTTATTTGTGAGCTTTGGATCCATTCAGGTGTTTCTCCTCCCCACGATGTGAATTGCGTCCCTGGTGGGAAGTCAGATGCTTGCTTTTCAATCCCTTTTCCTTCTGCTAACAAAAATGTTAAGGAAAGGTTAGCTGCGCTTGGAAAAGAGGCTCAATGACATTTTAATAAAGTGACCACTTAGATGGTCTTGTTTTAAACGACAAACTCTTCCTTTGAAAAAATTTAGAGCTGAATGAGATCTGAGAATTCTCATTCAGTCTAAACTCCTGCGGGGAGTGTGCGTTGAGTCAGGTTTAGAATCCGGGCCTCTGGACTCAATTCAGTGGGGCAGGGGGGAGGTTCCTTTTAAATATTATCTTTCCTTTTTTTTAATCAAAAACATATATGCAGGAGGGTGGGAAGGAGGTTTGAGAAGGAGGGGACATATGGATACATATAGCTGATTCATGTCCTTGTACAGCAAAAAATAACACAACACTGTAAAGCAATTATACTCCAGTAAAAAACATAGATGCAAAATAAAGAACAGAAGGTAAACCGAAGACCACTTGAACCTCTGAGGAGCGTTCCTTCATTCCCAGGGATCCCGCCCGCTCACCCTGGTTCAGCTGTCCTCCGAGCCCGACAGAACCCAGGTCTCTCTTCCCAGCATGCTAATCTCTCGTGATCACAGTGGGTCTGCTGTGGTTTGTCATTGGCAGCCAGGCCCGCTAATGTTGCCTGAGTCTGTTTGAATGTCTCTCTTGATGGGGATTATGTTTTATTTTTGGACAGCCCTCATTGTTAGAAAGTTTTCCTGCTAATCGCACAAAACTCTGCCTTCCTCTGCCGTCCTCACCGGGGGTCCATTTTGCTCTGTGACCTTGTGCGCACACAATGCTCCGGGGCTGAGCCACAGGCAGACTTTGACCTGGGCCGTCTCTCCTGGCCCCTCTTTCTCCTGGCCCTAGATCTGGGCTCTCCTGACCTCCGACTTCCCTTGCTCCGACTCCACTTTCAGTTTTGCACTGAAGCTTTGTCATGAGCAACCCAGTGGGGCGGTCCTTCCAGCTTCTTCCAGACCCATCCTCCAGGACACGACCTCCAGCGTGAAACCCTGGCCTCCTGGAGCTCCGGCCCGCCCCCACCCTCGCTCGGTCTCAGCGGTTTGGGAGCGATCCTCAGATGCGCAGGTCTCAGTTCTGTCCCCTGGAGTGGCCCCGGGTACATCTAATCCCTGGTAGTATTTTAGGAACATGACCCCATGCCTCTTGTTTGCTCTCCCGGGCACTCTTGCAGAGGGTGTATAGAAGCGCCTGCATGTGTAGAGTCTGACTTGTGCGAGGCCCCGAGCCACTTCCCTGGCTTGGCTGGAACAAGCTGTTTCAGCGCTGCCGGCTCCAGCCATGGGCTTTGTTCAGCTGCACGTCCACACCCCAGGCTTGTGGTCAACTGAACAAGTCCACGCCGTCCCCTCTCCTACTAACAGCTGTTCAGCCTGGTCCCTGCTATTCTCGACTCACCTGTTTCCAAACCCTCATGCATTCTGTTCATTCCTATTTTGCTTGGATTCCTTATTCTGGCACCTGATGTCTTTATGAATCTTGACTCTTTCATGGCCCTTTACATTTCCAAGCTTTCATTGTGCACGGAGCTTAATATGTGAAGGTTCTGTGCTTCAAAAGCATAGAGGAAAGTGAGCGGTCGGGGTGTGGGTTCACAGCTCTGAAACAGCTTCGCACGTGCACTGGGATCAAGCAGAGAAGTGGTGGGTGGTGGGTGGCGGAAGCCAGGTTTCCCCAGCGGGAATGGGAGGTTGTGGATCCATGGTGTGGAGGAGGGGCTAGATTAGGGCTAGAGACCTTGGGGTGAGCTCAGGTGCAGCCTAGCACAGATGCTAAGGGATGGATTCAGAAGCACTGATAGACTTGTGTGCACACACGAGCTAGCATCCATACACACATTTCCCGGCTCTGTTGGTTGAGGGGGGCCCAGACATAGGGGCATTCCAGGAGCAAGAAGCCCACACAGGGCCCACTACTTGATTTCGAAATGCAGTTCTCTGATAAAAGGCACCCAGGTTCTTGGGAGAAAGGGCTCGTTCCAGGACTGGGTCAGGGAAAATGGAAGACGAGCCTGGGCCATGTTGTAGCAGCAGAAAGTGAGGAAGTGCTTCCTTCACCACAAGTCAGGAGCACGTCAAAGGGACAGATGCGTCAACCCAAGGCCACCTCAAAGCTCTGGAATAGCCAGAGTTGTCCTGATGGGAGCAAAAGCGAATAGCACAGTACTGCATTATAACACAAAGTCCAAAATGCACCTACCCAAGTCCGTGTGGACATAAAGAAATATATACAGAGACAGGAGGCAAGGGGCGAGCATCCTTACAGAGCAGCTCCAAATAATTTACACAGACGCCCCCAGCCCAGACCTCTGGACTTGGTGACTTGTTTACAAAGAAGGAGTTCTGGAGGAGGGGACAATGTCATTCCTCCTGGACAAGCCTGACAAGCGCTCCCAGGGTTAGGTGATTGCGTTCCTGTCATCATTTACACGTCAGGGAGGCAGCGCATGCTCTGCCTGTGATGAGAACGGCCCTTCACCTCTGTGGTCTCTCCCCCCTTCCCAAATCCATTAACTGTGGTCTATTCATGAAGAAACATCAGAAAAAGCAAATGGAGAGACTCTACAGAATAGCTGACCAGCGATGCTCAAAACTGTCAAGCCATCAGAAATAAGGAAAGACTGGGGACTGTCACGGAGCATAGGAGGCTGGGGAAAGATGACAACCAAATTTAGTACCTATGCAAGTTTTCTGTATCTAAAATGCCTTCTCCTCCAAATGATTAAAAGTAAAAATAAAGGAAAGGCACATACATAACTTTAAAATGGTGTTCAACAGGCAAGCACAAGGGATCTGATATTCTGTTAGTGACCGCTTGCTGGATGGTGTTGGTCCCACATCATCGACTGCACTGGGCTGATCACAGAGCCCCCTTCTAGTGGGCATGATGGCCCCCACCCACGACTGGACTTTGCCCAGTCAACGAGGCTGGGACTTTACCCCCATGGTATGTGGGTGTGGCAAGCTCCAGAACTCTACACTTCCAAGGCTGTGCCATTCCACTGTGCTTATCCCGAGGAAGACCAGCCGTGACTTTTCCCTTAATTACCATCTTCACTGGAGAAGGAAATGGCAACCCACTCCAGTATTCTTGCCTGGAGAACCCCATGGACGGAGGAGCCTAGTGGGCTACAGTCCACGGGGTCGCAGAGTCGGACACGACTGAGCGACTTCACTTTCACGTTTTCAGCATCTTCAGGGGTGTTCCCTCCTACCTAAGGCACAGTGGAGGCTCCACGCAGCTCCGCTACATCCCCCTTGGCTCCGCCCACCCCTGCGATCCGGTCACCGCCCCTGCCTCCCTGCTTGTCTGGGGCTGTGCGCGCTCCCGGGTGAGCCTGCCCGCCTCCCTGCAGACACTGACCCACGTTCCTCCCACACCTCATCACACCCCCTGAAGCAGCTTTGGAAACTTCAGGGACTCGGGGCTCCAAGACACTCCAACTATTTCAGCAACTCCTTGACGTTTACGAACAGCGATAAAGAATATACGTGTTCCTCTGTTTCTGCCATTCTTGTTTTCCGGACTTGATTGGAACATAAGCTCTTTGGGTTCAGGGTCTTTTTAAGGACATCATGTTTTATTTGTATATATGGGTTTGGTAAAGCGTTATTTGGGCAGATTTCCCCTCTCTGTTGGTTGGTGAAGCATTGATTGACATGCGAGTGTCCAATAAGGAGCAACGTTAGTTTCTTCAGTTTGTCTCCACATGGGCAACAGTTTCAAGCGCCCCCTCCAACCTGCCCCTTCCCTACAACAAGAACCGTGTTGCCTGGATCTTCACTGAGGCTTATTCTCCACCGTGTGGCTTCTGTCTCACTGTCTCACCCAAGGTCTCATCCGCCAACCTGAGGATTACCCAAGTGGGTTTGAATCCACTGTGCAAACAGAGATCCATAAAGCCCCTCATGAGAGGCCTTGCTGAAGAGCGTAAGACTCAGTGTCTACACCGCTGCCTGGCCTGTGAGCTCACTAATGCTCTCACAGAAGCTTTTAAGTTCCCGAGAGCAGAGCTTGTCCTCAGAGAGCCCAACCCCCACTTCAAAACCCTGCTCTTCTCAGATGTCAGCTTTGAAAGAAATTGTCATAGCATTTCCGTTTCTTTCTTGATCGCGCTCACCCAGCTCCCCCAGCCCTCAGCACGCGTCGGTCTCTCTCTGATTTACCCAGGGCCATCCTCAGAGCCCACTCCCCTTTCTTATTTCAACATTGCCCCCGTGTGCTCACATGAGAGAGTCATGGTGTTTCTCAATCCTCTGCCTGCGATCCGAGCCCACGACGTGGGGCAGGGATCCTGGGAGGGATGCAAGGGGGAAAGCACCCGGGACTCACTGGACGGCCTGGGGTCCTGGCTGCTGTGAGAGCGAAGCCCTGTGGGTGTGTGGCTGGGGTGTGACAGTGCGTGTTGACGGTGTGCATGTGCTCGTGTGTGTGCCTACATTTGTGAGTGTGTATGTGTGTAAGGCAGCATGAGTGGATGTGTGTGCCTGTGTGCCTGTCCATGTATGTATGTGTGTATGTGTGAAACAGTCTCAGTATGTGTGTGTCTGTGTAAAACAGGGTGTGTGTTGGCCTCTGTGTGTATGTGTGTGAGATGGAGTGTGTGTGTCTGTATGTGAGACAGTATGAGTGTGTCTCTGTGTGCCTGTTCTTGTATGTAGGTGTGTATGTGTGTGAGACAGTGTGAATGTGTGTTTGTAAGACAGAGAGTGAATGTGTGCATATTGGCCTAGGCATGTGTATGTGTGTAAGGCAGTACGTGTGTCTGTCCATGTATGTATGTGTGTATGTGTGTGAGACAGTGTGAGTGTGTGTGTGTAAGACACAGAGTGTGTGTGTGTTGGCTTATGCTTGTGTATGAGGCAGTGTGTGTGTCTGTTCACGTACATATGTGTGTGAGACTGTGTGTGTCAGCCTATGTGTTTGTGTGTGTGTGGGTCTGTGTACCTGTCCATGTACATGTGTGTATGTGAGACAATGTGAGTGTGTGCGTGGAGAGGATCAGACACCAGCTTTGGGGAGGCCGGGTCCAGTCGGCTGGGACCAGAGGCCTCAAGAGGCCTGTGGGGAGCAGGCTGGGTGAGGGGCTGGGGGCAGGTAGGGAGGAGGGGGTGGGGA
>SJYT01055912.1:435218-445411 GCA_006410635.1 Cephalophus harveyi | reverse complement strand
CCTGCCTGCAGAGGCCTGTCCTCTCTGGTCTTCCTGGAGGCCAGGCGTTGGCCATGGAGGAGCCCGGAATGCTGGGGGCCACGTCTGCAGCGTTAGGTCCCAGGAAAGGCACAGCAGGGACGTCTGAGCTGCCTCAAGCTCGGGACTCACGGCTGCTGAGAGTTGCCACCAGCCCATGTCTCTCGTGTTCCCAGACCTGCAACCCCAGAGGATGAGTCCTCCAGCCTGAAGCGCAGAGCAGAGCCGGGAGGGCCGCTCAGAGCCCGGGGACATCCGCGTCCCAGCATCAGTGTGGCCTCCATGCCAGCAAACCTGAAATGGTTTCAAGAGCCCCTAACATCCGTCCCCCCATTCCCACGTGTACACAGTCTTCCTTCATGGATGCAGAAAGCTCCATCACCAGTGTGTCAGTTTTTGGTGTAAGACCTAACCCTGATCCTATCCCATCATGGACTGATCTTGCCTCCTGCTTCATGCTGGGGTCCATTCTGGAGAGGGCTGGGGAGCAGGGAGGGAGCCCAGGGAAAGGAGGACTTCTGGTGAGGCTGGGGATGGGAACCCAGAGCTGCGTGTTGCGGAAGGGCCAAAGGCAGACTCTGCTTGTTACAGTTCAGAGGTCTCCCCAGAAGTCAGATGGAAGCCCTAACCACCAATGCTGTGAGGGCCGCTTTATCATAATAGGATCTTCGCAGGTGTCATCGAGTCGCGGTCATTAGGGTGGCGCTAAACTGGCCCAGGGCTTCCCAGCTGGCATGAATGGTGAATAATCCACCTGCTGATGCAGGAGATGCAAGAGACGAGGAGGGCTTGAACCCTGGGTCAGAAAGATCTCTCTGAATAATAATGAGAATAATCTCATCCTCAGGAACAGAATTACGGCACCCAACTATAGACTATTACGGCTCTTGACAACAATTACTAAATTCTCTTCAAAAATAATAAATTTCTACTTGGAAAGTTCTGTATATTCCTAGTTGCCAGTAGTTTTACCAGCATCTCCATTATTATAATCATATTTGATGTCTGCATTGCTTGCTACTTTTGCTCGTTTCTCTGGCTGTGTCGGCCTTAGTTACTGCAGGCAGGATCCTCCACTACAGTGCCTGGACTCAATAGCTGTGGCATTTGGTCTTAGTTTGCTCCATGAAATATGGGATCTTAGTTGCCTGATCAGTGTTCTTCCCTTTCACTAGAAGGCAGAATCTTAACCACTGGATCACCAGGGAAGTCCCACTTTCTACTTCGTTACTAGTGAGTTTAGTGTGTAAAAGGTTTTTTTAATTTTTTAATATCTAGCATTCATGGAGCTCACCGATTAACTTTTATTTCCATTTCTGTAAACTGTGAACTCTTCTGACCATTTTCTAGGGATCCTTCTATCACTTGGACAATAAGGAGATCCAACCAGTCCATCCTAAAGGAAATCAGTCCTGAATATTCACTAGAAGGATTGATGCTGAAGCTGAAACTCCAATACTTTGGCTACCCAATGTGAAGAACTGACTCACTGGAAAAGACCCTGATGCTGGGAAAGACTGAAGGCAGGAGGAGAAGGGGATGACAGAAGATGAGACGGTTGGATGGCATCACTGCCTTGATGGACAGGGGTTTGAGCAAACTCTGGGAGATAGTGGAGGACAGGGAAGCCTGGCGTGCTGCAGTCCATGGGGTCACAAAGAGTTGGACACGACTGAGTGACTGAACTGAACTGAGCTATATGACTGAAGATTTAAGGGCCCTTTATGTATTTTTCCCTTTGAATCTCTGTCATTTGTCACCAAAATAATTACTGTGACCACATTATTATTATTCGTTGCTTGTGACTGTCTTTTGTTGTTACTATGTGCTGAGTGACTTCATTATCACAGCCTTTTAAGGGAGTGAAGTCGCTTAGTTGCCACCAGAAAGCTAGGAAGACACTAAGACAGGCAGAAGTTGTAAAAATAATATCATGAGGATTGGAGGGCTGCAGGGATTGCCTGGGGTCAGGGCTGGCATTTCCTAGCTCTGTGAGGTTGCCTAAACTATGTAAGTGTCAGAGACACCTATTTTCGCAACTATAAAATGGGGGTAATACTTCCTTAATGGGCTTCCCTGGTGGCTCAGACGGTAAAGCGTTTGTCTACAATGCAGGAGACCCAGGTTTGATCCCTGGGTTGGGAAGATTCCCTGGAGAAGGAAATGGCAATCCACTCCAGGACTATTGCCTGGAAAATCCCATGAACAGAGGAGCCTGGTGGGCTACAGCCCATGGGGTCGAAAAGAGTCGGACACGACTGAGCAACTTCACTTCACTTCACCTCACCTCCTTAATGGGCTTCCCTGGTGGCTCAGACGGTAAGGCATCTGCCTGCGATGCGGGAGACCCGGGTTCGATCCCTGGCTTGGGAAGATCCTCTGGAGAATGAAATGGCAATCCACTCCAGGCTCCTCCGCCCATGGAAATGCCAGCCCTGACCCCAGGCAATCCCTACAGCCCTGCAATCCTCATGACATTGTTTGTACAACTTCTACCTGTCTTCGTGTCTTCCAGGTATTTGGGTTTTAAAACACCATCACAGTTTTCCATATAATCATGTATGTCCATATTGTCTTAAATATTTTGTTTGCCTGTAATCATAACTGCACTGAGTACACATGTTGACTTTACTTGATACGAGGATTAAATGAGCCCAGTAACAAGTGCCCATCCTTATTTAATAGAGGGATTTTGACATCCCACCTGTCACTTGAAGCAGATCTTTTTGTTACATAGAATGTTTTGATGTAGAGGCATTTTTTCCATAACTCACATCTATCCATCTTCATTTTAAATTCGCAGGTAATAATACCATTTTCCAGATGAGAGAAGAAAAAAGAAGCCTTAGACAGTTGTACCGGCTTCCCCTGTGGCTCAGTGGTAAAGAATCTGCCTGCCAGTGCAGGAGACACAGGGGATGTGGGTTCGATCCCTGGGTCAGGAAGATCCCCTGGAGGATGACATGGCAACCCACCCCAGTATTCTTGCCTGGAATATCCCATGGACAGAGGATCCTGGTGGGCTACAGTCCATGGGGTCGCAGAGAGTCAGACATGACTTAGGCACTAAACAAGAGCAACAAACAGTTGTGCTTTCGCCCAAGAGCAGAAAAGCGAGAAATCTGAAGACTCAGGGGATTCTCGCGCTGTGCCCTGCTAAGGCCACTGCCAAAGCCAGCTGTGAGAAGCCCGGCCCTTAGCGCAGGGCCGGTGCACTGGGATGCCCTGCGGGGTGGGGTGGGGAGGGAGGCGAGAGGGGGGTTCAGGATGGGGGACACGTGCACCCGTGGCTGATTCATGTCAATGTATGGCAAAAACCACTACAACATTGTAAAGTAATTAGCCTCCAATTGAAAAAAAAAAAAGAGCTGCGCCCTTGAGCCCCTGCTCCGGGCCGAGCCTCAGTCACCGCTGTTCAGAGGGCGAGTTCAGGGTCCTCTCGGCAAGGTCTGACACAAACCCCGAGCGAGAAGCGGGCTGGGCCCTGGGGCACTGGCTCCCCTGCGGCCCCGTGAACCGCCCCGGGTGCTGCCCGTCGCTGGCGGCCGGCCCAGCTCTGCTCCGCGGCCCCGGAGCCGGCGGGCCCTGCCAGCCCCAAGGTCTGAGAACCGCGGCTCCTCGGCCCGTCTCCGAGGCGACAGAGGGATTCCCGAGCCCCTGGTGCCATCGCTCAGGGATACAGACCTTCCGGCGTCCACAGCTCCTGTCGCTGCGCCTGAGGCCGCTCCGAGAGGTTCTATCAGCGGAGGCGCTGCTCCGAGAACCGGGTCCTGTTCACACAAGGGTCCTAAAGCCGGACCCCGAGCTCCTGATGGGTGGTTGATCCTCCCCCGGGACGGAGGCCCCTGACGCTTCCCGCACAGCCTCTGCCGCGTGGGTCAAGCTTGACGTCCAGCCTGCGCTGCCGGGAGCACGAGCTGGCGCTGGCCTTGCCTCCGCTCTTGCCTCACAGGCCTCCCGCGCCTGTCTGTCATCGCTGGTGCCTCTCCCGGGCCGCCCAGGCCGGTCGTCTCGGCGGTGCTGACCTCCAGGCAGCTCGGCTCTGGCGCCCCTGCACCCAGAGGCCCCGCACGCTCAGCCAGCCCCTGCTGCCGACAGAGCACAGGGCCAGGTTCGCTTTGTCCTGGTCCCTAGTTTATTCTGTGGTTAACATACCCATACCTCCCATATATGATCACGGTGATATGGATCAGTTTTTAGGAATGGGTGAAAACAGGCTGTGTTCACTTCCCAAGGCACTGTTATGAAGTACCATAACCTGGGATCTGAAAACAACAGAAATCTGTTCTCCTGTCGTTCTAGTCGTCAGGAGCCCGTAATCAAGGTGTGGGCAAGGGCCCTGCTCTGTCCAAAGCCAATGGACATTTATTGACATCCTTCTGCCCAACGAATAAAGATGCTAATTTGTTATTTTGGAAGAGAATTTAGTAATCGTTGACAAGAGCCATGATATTCTACAGTTTGGTGCCATAATTCTGTTCCTGAGAATAAGATTATTCAAGTTAAGAGAAAGCTAGATTTATAATCTTGGAGACGACTCTAGAGAGTTCCTTGGGCTGCAAGGAGATCCAACCAGTCCATCCTAAAGGAGATCAGTCCTGGGTCTTGGAAGGACTGATGTTGAAGCCGAAACTCCAACACTTAGGCTATCTGATTCAAAGTGCTGACTCACTGGAAAAGACCCTGATGCTGGGAAAGATTGAGGGTGGGAGGAGAAGGGGACGACAGAGGATGAGATGGTTGGATGCCATCACCAACTCAATGGACGTGAGTTTGGGTAGACTCCGGGAGTTGGTGATGGACAGGGAGACCTGGCGTGCTGCAATTCATAGGGTCGCAAAAAGTCGGGCACTACTGAGTAACTGAACTGAACAGATGCAGGTAAGATTATAAGAATTTTAAAAATCCAAAAATTCAGCCACAGAGTTACTTTCTCATAGACTAATAACTCTGTAACGTATTCAGTTCAGTTCAGTTCAGTCGCTCAGTCGTGTCCGACTCTTTGCGACCCCATGAATCGCAGCACGCCAGGCCTCCCTCTCCATCACCATCTCTCGGAGTTCACTCAGACCCACATCCANACCATCTGGTGATGTCCACGTGTAGAGTCTTCTCTTGTGTTGTTGGAAGAGGGTGTTTGCTATGACCAGTTATGTGGTGATTAAAAAAGACTGTATTCTGGTCAAGAAGCAACAGTTAGAACTGGACATGGAGTGACAGACTGGTTCAAAATTGGGAAAAGAGTATGTCAAGACTGTATATTGTCACCCTGCTTATTTAACTTATATGCAGAGTACATCATGCAAAATGCCAGGCTGGACGAAGCACAAGCTGGAATCAAGATTTCCAGGAAAAATATCAATAACCTCAGATATGCAGGTTATTGACACCACCATTATGGCAGAAAATGAAGAACTAAAGACCCTCTTGGTGAAGGTGAAAGAGGAGAATGAAATGTTGACTTAAAACTCAACATTCAGTAAACAAGAATAATGGCATCTGGTCCCATCAGTTCATGGCAAATGAGGGGGAAAATATGGAAACAGTAACAGACTTTATTTTCTTGGACTCCAAAATCACTGAGGTCAGTGACTGCAGCCATGAAATTAAAAGACGCTTGAACTTGGAAGAAAGGCTATGATCAACCTAGATAGCATATTAAAAAGCAGAGACATTACCTTGCTGACAAAGATCCATATAATCAAGGCTATACTTTTTCCAGTACTGGATGTGAGAGCTGGACCATAATGAAGGCAGAATGCTGAAGAACTGATGCTTTTGAACTGTGGTGTTGAAGAAGACTCTTGGGAGTTCCTTGGACAGCAAGGAGATCAAACCAGTTAAGCCTAAAGGTAATCAACCCTAAATATTAATTGGAAGGACTGATGCTGAAGCTGAAACTCCAATACTCTGGCCACCTGATGTGAAGAGACGACTCATTGGAAAAGACCCTGAGGGCAAGAGGAGAAGGGTGCAACAGAGGATGAGATGGTTGGATGGCATTATCAACTCAACGGACATGGGCTTGAGCAGACTCCAGGGGATAGTGAAAGACAGGGAAGCCTGGCAAGCTGTAGTCCATGGGGTTACAAGGAGTTGGACACGATTGAGTAACTGAACAACAACAAAAATTACAGAGAATTTGCAAAAGAGGGTGCATGTGAAATAATGTTCAGTAGGAGACAGTATATTGAAGTAATTGCAAATATTTAGAAAATAGCATATAAATATACGTGGATGCAGATGAAAGGAAGCTATACGAAATGCAATTCATTTTATATTGATAAAAGTGTTTGGATATAATTTTCTGTATATTGTTTTATTAGTAAATACATTGAAATATATATAACTATCCTCATTTCTCCATATTACATATTATGAATCAATAACTCCTCATGATTCATTTTGTATTGACCAATAATCAGGATATAAAAACCCAATTCAGGGATTCAGTTAAGAGAAGCTGTATCCTTTTGGGGCATTTCCTGCCTCAGTTGAGAAATTGACTGAGCATGTGTACATGTCTCTCTAAAGAAAACCTTACTCCTCAAGAGTGACACTTGGTTCCCCGACACTTTCTTTCCTATTAGTATAAGACCTCCAAACTTTTATTTATTTATTTATCATTATATTTTATTTTGGCCGCCTTGGGTCTTTGTTGTGAAATTTGGGTTTTATTCAGTTGCAAGCACAAGGGTTTAATTGCCCCGAGGGATGTGGGATCTTAGTTAAAAAACCAGAGATTGAACCCACATTACCTGCCCTGGAAGGCAGGTTCTTAACCATTGAACAAAACCACTGGGGAAGTCCCAGAACGCCAACCCTTCAATCAGCAAAATCATTCTCTATTATACTTACTCCTCAAAACAGCTTCAAAAATCACCAGAAAAGTCACTTGGGAAAAGCAGCAAATAACTACAAGAATATTATACACGCTGGAACTAGCCAAATAGAAACGTTCGGTCATTCACCTGTTCTGTGGTCTTGGAGGAACCCTCTGAGTTTTGCAAATGACAAAAACACGCTGTCAAAGCTTCGGCTCAGGCCCTGTGTTTGCATGCGAAGGCGGCTATTTCAGGCTCTGGGCTCTCGTTACACAGGCTGGAAGCTTTGTCCTAGAACTCATGCTGTCATCGAAAGGACTCAGCACAAATACAGCAGTAGGTCTGCAGGGGCTGAGCCGTAACCACAGCTGCAAACCCCTCATCATGTGAAAACTCCAGGCGTCTTCTGGGTCTAGAACGCCTGCGGGCCACGCCTTCCGCCCGCCTGTCCTGCCCCTGGAATCCCATCTGTTTTCACCTTCCTCTTTCTGCTGCTCATGGTCAGAGCACCCCCTCCCCGTGGTCTCCGGAGCAGCGGTTTACACACTTACTCTGGTGATCTTCGTGTGGCCAGGGCCTGTGCGTCCTCTTCTAACTGAACCGTGCGCATCTCATGCTGGCTGAGTGTCTGGCCCACAGGCCCTTAGGGAACCTTAACTTGAGGTCTATGGGGAGACTTGTGGAGTCTAGGAGGTCCCGGAATCGTGGGCAGTGGAGTGCACGTCGGGGAGCAGGCAGGTGGAAGCCTCAAAACGGGTCCCTTGCTTCTGTTCCTTGAAGGCCCCCATGGTTCCAGCCAGTCCTAGAGGCCCCTCGCCCCTCAAGGGCGGTGGGTTAGTAGTCTCCAGCAACCTGTCGGCCTGAGGGGGGCGCAGGGATGCGGCCGGGCCTCCCTGGGAAAGGGCTTCCTCACTAGTGAGGGGGTGAGAGGGGGCCGTCCCGGGATCCACACGTGCCTGCAGCAGACCCTGCCCTCTGGGGACCCCGGGCAGCTTATGCAATGGAGGCAGTGCGGGGAGTTGCGGGCACCTGGGGCCCGCAGGTGTGACTGAGCACTGGCTCCGAAGAGTTAACTCTGCACTTCCGACGTGAGACAATATGCGTTCTATTTTTTTTAATTGATTTACTTTAGTTGGAGGCTAATTACTTTACAATATTGTAGTGGTTTTGCCATAAATTGACAGGAATCAGCCATAGGTGCACATGTGTCCCCCATCCTGAGCCCCCCTCCCACCTCCCTCCCCATCCCAACCCTCTGGGTTGTTCCAGAGCACCAGCTTTGAGTGCCCTGCTTCATGCATCAAACTTTGGACTGGTGATCTGTTTCACATGTGGCAATATACATGTTTCAATACTATTCTCTCAAATCATCCCACCTTCGCCTTCTCCCACAGAGTCCAAAAGTCTGATTCTTAAAAGTCCAAGTTAGTTAGTCATTCAGTCGTGTCCGACCCTCTGTGACCCCATGGACTGTAGCCCACTGGGCTCCTCTGTCCATGGAAATCCCCAGGCAAGGATACTAGAGTGGGTTTCCCTTCTCTTCTTCAGGGGATCTTCCCCACCCAGGGATCAAACCCGAGTCTCCTGCATTGCAGGCAGACTCTGTGCCATCTGAGGCACCAGGGAAGCCTGACTACCTCTTGAGGCGCTTTTAATTGAATTTTTTATAGCGGATGCCCCTGCCAGGACGCAGCAGTTCTCATCGGATGAAGATAAGAATTTCTCCCCTCCTCTCCCGAGGTTCAGGGTCTCTGTAGGAGGTGCTCACAGATGTTGAATGATTCACTGATGGACAGACTCAAATGCCTCTGAGTAGCCCAGGTGCCATGGAAATTCTCCGGGGCCCGTTTGGAGGAGGCTGTATTGATGGCCTGTGTGCAGTTCCCAGGGGCAAGCGGAAGCCCCAAGGGTCAGGGTGCGGCCCTGAGGGGTGCCAGAGGGAGGACCCAGCGGGCTGCTGGTCAGACACCATTGGGTGCCCCTTTGCCGAGAGCGTGTGGAGCAAACTGGGTTGAACTTGGGCTCCCCTGGCTGACCTGCGGTGTTGAGGATTCTGAAGCTGTGTCCAAATTCAGCCTCCGCTATCCCTTAAGTCTCCCAGGGGCCTGAAGAGAGGCAGTCAGTTTGGTGTTGTCTTGCAGTTATGTCTTCCCTGTCCGGGTCTGGTTCTTGCTTTGGGGTCAGGAAATTTGGGGAGGCCCCCCGGAAGCAGGGCTCTCCTGAGTGGGTTCACATAGCTCTCGAGTAAGGCCCTCATCCCTTTGAAAAGTGCAGGTTGCTCACTTGTGTCTGACTCTTTGTGACCCCAAGGACTATACAGTCCATGGAACTCTCCAGGCCGGAATACTGGAGTAGGTAGCCTTTCCTTTCTCCAGGGGATCTTTCCAACCCAGGAACCGAACCTGGGCCTCCTGCACTGCAGGCAGATTCTTTACCAGCTGAGCCACCAGCGAAGCCCCTCATCCCTCAGATATACTTTTTTCTTCACAAACCATCCCACTCTGAGCCACCCTCGTCCTGCAGATCGCAGGCCGAGGTGCTGTTTTCAGGCCCAAACCAACACACCAGCCCCGGGTGTATGTCAGTTCCTGTAACAGCCCCCTACTCAGACCGCGGTGCTCAGACTCCACTGGGTCCCTTCAGAGCCCCCAGCCTGGGAGGCCCCGTCCAGCCGCCTTTGCTGGGACTGGTGCCGGGGCTCTCTCCGCGGCAGCTCCGCCGTCCGGGGCTCCTGGCGCATCTCCAGAGCCCGTCTGCCCATCTGTCTGGTGAGTTTCCAGGGCTGGGTCGCCCGATGGAGGACCAAGGGATGCCTGAGCCCATGTTGTCCCAACGCTGGTTCGGCCACGTCTCCCTCAGTGCCAGCGCGCTGGGGGCGTGCCCTCTGCTCGCCCTGGCGCCATCGAAGTGTAAGGGCGCCAGGTTAGCCCCGTCCACGTGCAGGGGACGCGGTGCAGGCACCGAGGGTCTCCCCCTGGTCACCCGGGAAAGGACAGGGCAGGGGCTCCTGGCAGGGCGGCATAGACAAGGAGCTGGACAGGACGTGGGCCCAGGAGCCTCAACGCGCAGCTCAGGGTGTGCTCTTCTCTGGGGCGGAGAGTGTCAAGGATGGCCTTCCAGCACGGAAGGGACAGGGCGGAAGTCAGACGGGTGACCTGTGTGGCCATGGGGGCGGGAGGGAGCGAAGAGGGGCCGGGAGGCAGAGGGTCGCGGGGTGCCATCAGAGGGTGTCAGGCTTGGGTCAGACCCCCAACCCCTCTCTTCCCTCCCCGGGGGGTGGGGCGGGGTAGGTGACCAGGACATGCGTCCCTGGGTGTGGGGACTGGCACCTCCCTCGCCCGCCCCGTCGAG
>SJYT01055912.1:348694-434140 GCA_006410635.1 Cephalophus harveyi | reverse complement strand
GGAGTTGGGACAGGGGAGGGGGAGGCCCAGGTCCCCCGGCTTCGAGCCTCCGGCCCCCGGAGCGCAGCCCCCCGCCCCGCGCGGCTCCGGAGCAGAAGTGACTCACGAGGAGCCTGACTCACGAGCCCCGCGGGCGGGCAAGCCCGGCGGGCCGCGCAGTGCGGGGAAGAATGTTCTCGCCAGGAAAGCTGTTTATAAGATGGAACCTGGTGCCCTTGAAATAGAAGCTCCTGGCACGGAGAGGGCTGGCGGCCCCCCGCCACCCGGGCCCTGCGTTTGCGCTTTTGACTTCGGAGCTTCAGCCCTTCCTCTTGGACTGGGACGCTGCAGGGCGGTGACTGCGGCCCCAAAGCCCCGCCGCAGGCCGGGGCGCCCCTCGGGGGCTGGGGCAGAGTGTGAGGCCCGGCGTGGGCAGCCCTGGCCCCGGCCTCCGGCGCTCCCGGCCTGCGGGCCTCCGGCTCGCGGGAGCAGGACCCCGTCTCTGCCTGCATCCTCGCCCCTCATTCTGCCTGCACCCGAATCCCGAATCTACAAGGACACTTGTGACGCGGGGTGAGCGCCAGCCTGCTCCCGCATCACCTCCTCCTGGTTACCTCTGCAGCCGTCCTCTTTCCCAATAAAGTCAGGGCCTGAGATCTAAAGGCTAGGACCTCAGCCGATGAATTTTGGAGGGAACACACTCCAATTGGCAACAGATGTGCATATGCGTTGTAGAAATTTAGAAAATAGGTGCAAAAAATGTCACATTTCTACGGCTCAGAGAGCACTGCTGTGACTATCTTAGAGCTTTTCCTTCTGAAAAAAAAAAAATCTTAAAGTTAGATAAAATGAATATGCTGTTTTGTATCTTTATCTAATGAGCTCTTCCTAGTTCACTGAATTTCTTCTCATCTAATACCTAGTCTGAACTTCCTGGGTGGCTCAGTGGTAAAGAATCTGTCTGCCAATGCATGAGGTGAAATTCCTGGGGTTGGGAAGATGCCCTGGAGAAGGAAATGGCAGCCCACTCCAGGATTCTTGCCTGGAGAATCCTGTGGACAGAGGAGCCTGGCGGGCTACAGTCCATGGGGTGGCAAAGAGTTGGACACGACCGAGCACACACACACACACTACCTAGTCTATGTTCAAATTGTGAGTTATTTACAGTAATTTTGTTCAAACCAGTAACCAAGCGATGGCCATTTGCTTTTACTGGTTGTCAAGGCTATGGTTTTTCCAGGGGTCATGTATGGATGTGAGAGTTGGACTGTGAAGAAAGCTGAGTGCTGAAGAATTGATGCTTTTGAACTGTGGTGTTGGAGAAGATTCTTGAGAGTCCTTTGGGCTGAAAGGAGACCAACCGGTCCATTCTGAAGGAGATCAGCCCTGGGATTTCTTTGAAGGGAATGATGTTGAAGCTGAAACTCCAGTCCTTTGGCCACCTCATGCGAAGAGTTGACTCACTGGAAAAGACTCTGATGCTGGGAGGGATTGAGGGCAGGAGGAGAAGGGGACGACCGAGGATGAGATGGCTGGATGGCATCACTGACTCGATGGACGTGAGTCTGAGTGAACTCCAGGAGTTGGTGATGGACAGGGAGGCCTGGCGTGCTGCGATTCATGGGGTCGCAAAGAGTCGGACACGACTGAGCAACTGAACTGAACTGAACTGAACGTTCCTTAGGATTCTTTAATCCATAACTGTCCGTTTTTTATGACATCAACTTATTTTGGCCGATTATGCTGCATAATAGTTGCCTCCTGGATTTGCTCGGTTGCTTCCTTGTGAAGTTGTAACTCACTCCTCTGTGTCCTGTGTTGCCTCTAAACTGGGGATATTAGAACCCTGATGGACTCAGCCAAACATTTTTGGATGGAAAACATTACAGGTACTTCTAAATGTCTTCCAGCAGATGACATGGAACATCTGGTCGACCCAGGACAGGTCAGGCCTTGCCAGGCATGGGGGCAGTGCTTGGGGGATCTTGCGCTGTGTGGGAAGGCTGATGACTCTGAGGTTTTTGCAACTTGAAAATTTCTGGTAGTTGAGAGAGGAACCCTTGCTCTCTGGTGGCAGCTGGTGCAGGGAGAGGAAGTGTGGTAGGCCCACAGAGCCAACCTCATCGCTGCCTTTTGGGGATGTCACCAATCTCAAGACTTCCAGTTCTAAGAAGGCCTGCCCTGGGATTCTGAGACTGAGTCCACTGACTCGGGGTGATGGGCGGGGTGATGGGGGAGTGCTTTCCCACCAGACCAGGGCCCCATGCTGGTCCACACCTCTTCCTGTGGTATGTGGGGGCGGGGTGGGGGCAGGGCTGGCTGGATCCCAGTATCCCTCCCAGATCATTCCAGAAGGACCACTGCCCTTACTCTCCAGCATTTTACAGTTTTTTAAAGAGAAGCAATATACAGTGAAACATAGATTTTGTGTGTATATTGGCCGGTCTTTTGACACATTCATACACTTGTTAACCTCTGTTAAGATATAGACCATTTCTATCACCCATAAAGTTCCCCATAAAGTGCCCCTTTCCAGTTACTCCTGGTCCAGGCAGAGGTAACTACTGTTTCAGCTTTTCCTGCTTTAGATTATTTTGCCTATTCTAGACCTTCACAGCCAAAGAATTGATGCTTTCGAGTTGTGGTGCTGGAGAAGACTCTTGAGAGTTCCTTGAGAAGATCAAACCAATTAATCTTAAAGGAAATCGACCTTGAATGTTCATTGGAAGGACTGATGGTGAAGCTCTAACAGTTTGGCCACCTGGTGCAGAGAGCCGATTAGTTGAAAAAGACCCTGATGCTGGGAAAGATTGAGAGCAGGAGGAGAAGAGGGCGACAGAGGGTAAGACGGTTAGATAGCATCACTGACTCAATGGACAAAAGTTTGAGCAAACTTCAGGACATAGTGAAGGACAAAGGAGCCTGGCGTGCTGCAGTCCACGGAGTGGCCAAGAGTCAGATGCAACTGAGTGACTGAACAACAGCAAGATCCTCACGTACATGGAATCAACTGCATGTTCTCTTCTCTTCGGCATGGTGTTGGGCTTCACCCACAGCCGTGCGGGTGTCAGCCCTTCACTGCCTCCTCTGAGCAGTTAGTCCATCCATTCTCCTGTGGATGGACATGTGGGCTGTTTCCAGTTCTCTGTTATGATAAATAAAGCTCTATAACGTTCATGTGCAAGTAACTGAGTGCACAGAAGCTTTCATTTCTCTTGGGTAGATATCCAGGAGTGAAATTAATGAGTCATGGTTAAAGTGGGCGTAGCATTTCCCCTCCCACCAATGGTGGAAAGGAGTGAGTGCCGGTGCCATCAGCATTTTTATTTCTTGCAGTCTGGTGGCTGACGTTTGAGTGTGGTTCCAGCTTGTATTTCCCCAATGGTTTATGATAATGAGAACTTCTTTTGAGTTCTTACCGGCCATTCATAGAGATACTTTTTTGACCATAGCTTTTAAAACTTGATAAGTGTTTTTCTTCCTTAATAAGCACTATAGCTTGTTAAACAGGCATTTATCACATGAATTGAATTTTTTGCTCATCTTTCAGTGATGATTATCAAAGATAGATGGATAGGAATTGATCTTTGACAAGAAGCAAAATCATGTGTTTTCATCCAGTTATTCTGAATTCCCACTGTCTGGGTTTCTGGCCAGTGCTGTGTGTATGATGCTCTTTCTTTTTACTTTTTTGGCCACACTGTGTGGCTCATGGGCTCTTGGTTCCCTGAGCAGGGGTTGAACCTGCACCGCCTGCACGGGAAGCAAAGAGTCTTAACCACTGGGCCTCCAGAGAAGTCTCTGTATGATGTTCTTGAAGAGAGTTCTGATACATCATAGGACTGAGAGAACCCCTCTGCCTGAAAGCGTGCAGAGGTGTGTTGGAGGAGGGAGCCGAAGTGCAGAGACTGCAGCTGAGAAGAGGGAGGATATGGCCCACAGCCTCGAGGGATGGATTCTTGCCTCCTGGAGAATCAGAATCGTGGCACCAAAGAACTTCCTTTCAGTTTCAGGTAGAATCTTCTGTTTTCGATGGAGAGCATCATTTGTTAGCCCCCTTGGCGGAGGTTCCCTGGAGCCAGGGAACAGCTCCGAGCCCCCAGGAAGCGCAGGCCCTGGTGCAGCCCAGCATGGCCCTTGTCTCCTCCCTGCCCAGTCGGGAGGAAGACACGGAAGCCAGCCCCGGTTCCGTTTTCTCAGCTTCTTTCCCTCCTTCTGCGGGTGCTGCACCTGTTCCCGGCTCATTAGCGGCTCACTGTGGGAGGGCTTTGCTGAGACACCCAGGACTGTCACCAGCGGGCCTTAGGAGAGGCCCCCGGGCAGGAAAGGGAGAAGAAAAACAGGAAAAGAAGCTGGGATGGGAAAGGGAGTGGGGGAAGCGGGGGAACTGAGAGTCGCTGTGGAGTGTTCCAGCTGCAGCCCTGTGCTGCCTGGAGGGTCATGAGAAAGGGAGACCTAAGACCCCGCATCCTCTGGGACTCCACTCCACCTGTAGGCGCTGGATTAGAACACGTGGGGGCGAAAACTAAATGAACAGCAACGCCGGGTTAGATGGTTTAGAACCCAGACGGCTGTCCTGAAGCCCGCCTTGTCCTCCGTGTGTGTGTGTGTGTGTGTCGGGGTTGGGGGGCCACGTTATAAAAGTCTGCCCCCGCCTTCTGTTATGGGCTCAAACCGCCCTCTGTTGCTGTGGAATAGAGTGCCTTCTTCCGCCTCACCTGGCCTGGAAACTGCCCCCAGAGCGGCCGTTTCCAATATGCTAAGACGTGTCAGAGAAAAGAGGCTGGCGAATCCAGGCACCACGCGGAGGGGCGTGGGTAGATGGCGCCGAGAGGATGGTGCTGCTCGGGGTGTGCCCGCCCGGAGCCAGGAGGGATTAGGGGGCGAGGAGGGAGCCCGCGGGCCGGAGAGCGCGGCTCGGGGACAAAGCCCCTTTGCGGCCCGCCGGGCAGCGCCCGCCCGGAGGAGGGGCTGTGGGAAAGTGTCGAGCCGGCAGCCCGGGCCTTTGAGCCGCGGTGAAAGCGGCCTTGGCGGGGGGCCGCGGGCTGGCACGGAGGCGCTCTCCCAGGCCCCGGGCACAACCTTGGGCCAGGGCCCGCTTCCCCCGAGACGAGCTTGAGCAGCCGCATGGAGGGGGACTGGCGCCCCGGCCCCTGCAGGGCGGCCGGAACCCTGGCGAGATAACTGCCCCCTTCATTCAGTGGCCTGGGAGCACGGCGTAGGGTCCCAGAGTCCGGCAAAGGGACTTGAGGTCCAGGTCGAGCTCTATGACCCCACTTCACAGGAGGGGAAACGGAGGCCCAGGGGCTTCCGCTTTGTGGCCAGAGCTCTTGGTGGAGGAGCTGAAACGCTGGTCCCCGGGGTCCCTGCTCAGGGCGGCCCACTGGCACGGAGGCGCTCTCCCAGGCCCCGGGCACAACCTTGGGCCAGGGCCCGCTTCCCCCGAGACGAGCTTGAGCAGCCGCATGGAGGGGGACTGGCGCCCCGGCCCCTGCAGGGCGGCCGGAACCCTGGCGAGATAACTGCCCCCTTCATTCAGTGGCCTGGGAGCACGGCGTAGGGTCCCAGAGTCCGGCAAAGGGACTTGAGGTCCAGGTCGAGCTCTATGACCCCACTTCACAGGAGGGGAAACGGAGGCCCAGGGGCTTCCGCTTTGTGGCCAGAGCTCTTGGTAGAGGAGCTGAAACGCTGGTCCCCGGGGTCCCTGCTCAGGGCGGCCCGCGTGCGGCCTGGAAAGGGAGGACGCAGGAGGGATGGGAGGCAGGCTGTGACCCGGTCAGGGTGCGTCCAGGCCTGAGCCCCGCGGGAGCCCTGGGCACGCTGGCATCTGGGGCAGGTGGAGGGGCAGCCAGGACCGGAGGCAAAGTGAGGCATCAGAGGGGGCTGTGGAGACCTCCTCACCTCTGCGCTCTGACCTTTGCATAAACTGTTCTTCACAGCTTTCCCAGCTTCTCGAAGATTTTAATTGTATCCCATGGACTCAGAACTGGAGGGTTGCCGGGGACTGGGGAGTTTCTGTGGGCCAACCTCCCACCTGGTATGGGAACCCACTCTGGACCCGCCCTCGTCGTCCCTGAACCCGTCCCCCCTTTTAAAAATTGAATTATAATGAACATACAACAGCATATTATTTTCAGGTATACAACACAGTGATTTGACACTTTTCTACATTATGAAGGGATCACCACAGTAAGACCAGTTACCATCCATCACCACACACGTTGCTACAATATCATGACTCTATTCCTTGTGGGGTACTTTACATCTTGTGACTGATTTCTCTTATAGCTGGGAGTCTGTCCCTCTAAAGAGCCTTCATCTATTTAATCCAGCCCTTCCTCTGTAACTGTGAGTCTTCCCGTTTTGTTTTCTTTTTCAGATTCCACATATAGGTGAAATTACATGGCATTTGTTTTTCTCTGACTTTTTTCACTTAGTATAACGCTCTCCAGACCCATCTCTGTCACCACAAGTGACAAGGTGTCATTTTTTCTTATACCCGAGGAATACTCTGTTGTGTATGTAAATCGCAACGTCTTTATCCATCCATGATCTATGGATACCTGGGTTGCTTCCAAATCTTGGCTGTGCTTGAAGGTTCTGAAGAGAAGGGGGCAGAGGCAACCCCGAATCAGGCAGGACCACGGGTATGGACCCAGCTGTGCAGACAGGCCTGGTGCCCTCCACACGCTCCGGGCAGCCGAGCTGAGGTTGTGGCGGGAAGGGGTGGAGGGGAGATTGTGGTTCTCAGGAAAGTGGAAGTGTTGGTCCAACCACTGTGCGCCGGGTCTCTAAGATCGGAAGGCACTGGAAGTTCCCTGGAGAAGCGCGTGAGGTAACGATGTGGAGGCGCAGAGAAGATGACACAACACGGCCAGAGGAAGGGCTGGGAGGTGTGTGTGTGTTTGTGCACACAGGGAGGACACACGTCTTTGCAGGGCAGCGGCGCAGAACATTTTCGCGAATAAAATGCAGAAGAAACACGTTAGTGCTGCAGAGTCTGTGCTCACTGTGGCTGCAAATAAATGCTGTCTGGACTCCTGTAGTAACACCCAAAATCACTTCCCAGGTGTGAAGCGTGGGGAGATGAGGTTTAGCCTCGGTCTTTTCAGCCAGAAGCAGGCATCTCTCTCTGTTCAAGGATGCGAGTCCCACATCGCACTGAAAACCACACTGCATCCCAGGAACAGAGCTGACGGGCGTGCTCCAGATGGACGCCCGCTCTGAGACGAGTGTGTCTGGGATTTCAGGGCACAGATTTGTATGCAAATTGTTTGTTCTGTGTTTACATCTACCCTCGTAGTTCTGGAGGTCTTCCATTGAAAGATTAAGTCTCAGGCACAGTTTTAAATGACTGTCACAAGATACCTCATTTACTCCTCTCAGTATCCTCAGAAGCAGTCTTTCAAGAAGGCTGTTCTGGAAGGTCAACACCATCTAGAGGGAGGTGGTGACCCGCAAGTGAAACCTTGGCCCTGGCTCAGGTGGTAAAGAATCCACTGCAGTGCAGGACACCCAGGTTCCATCCCTGGGTTGGGAAGACCCTCCTGGAGAAGGGAATGGCAACCAGCTCCAGCATTCTTGCCTGGGAAACCCCATGGATAGAAGAGCCTGGTGGGCTACAGTCCTTGGGGTCACAAAGAGTCAGACAGGACTGAGCGACCAACACACTGTGACCTGAATCGAAGCTGAACACCGACTCGCTGTGTGCAACTCTCTCCCACCCCACACTCCTCCCTGGACATAATTTTATTGGTTAGACTGGAATTGGATCTCCTTCTTTTCAAGTCAGTCTAGACTCTTTGTACACCCACCCAGGACACCTTCCTTTTTTAACCATAGCCCAGCAGTGTCACAAAGCCCCTGAGATCCTGTCCTGCTTATTAGGATTCAGATTTTACGTCCTTCGGGGAAAAGTACAATACTCGATCTTCTGAGAGAGCGGTGGGTATGACTCTCCTGTGTTCACACGCGTTAGTCCATTGAGGCCCCCAACACCGCCTGGAGGAGGGGGAGCCTCATGGGGGCCCCTCTTGCTGGGGGACAGGAGGCCCTCTCTGGGCTGTAACTGCTGTGTAGATTCTGATAGATTTTCCAGAGAAAGACATTATTCAGCCGGGACTCTGACCTCTTGTGAGGCACTGTGGTATTTGTCAGCTATGTGGCCTTTGCTTGGCGGTGACGTTATTAGCTAGCCCGGCAAGACCAGAAGGCTCCGTCTATTACCTCTCAATAAGGCGTTTTCATCAGTTTTGATGTTTGGGTCATTTTTGTTGTGAAGGGAAAATCACTTCAGCAGGTTTATTCCTCGCTCAGCAAACAAAGATCCACCAAATATATCACATTTAAGGCAGAGATGGTCACAGTTCAGGAATGTTTTGCAGTCGAGTTCCTTCTAAACTGAAAACATTCTTTCAATACGGAGGATTCCTATGAGAACTGTAAAAACCCTACCCACATAGTCCCCCCTCTTGAATGGAGCCTACTGAAGGGTTATTAAAATTTTACCTTTTTGTCAATAAAGTTCTTCATGGGGTTTTTCTTGCTGCATTTTAATGCAGTGTTCACTGCCCAGATGTACGAGGGAGGAGACAAGAAGGCCATTTAAAGCCCTGGCTCTAGAATAGCCCTATTATGCATTTAATTGAATCAAGTGACACCCATGGGCTGTGCTGTGTGTGGACATAGTTTCAGCTGTAGGTGGCTGTCACCAACCCACAGAGCCTTAAACCTGGGGCCACGGACCCCATGTTGATTCCGAATCTTACTTCAGTGAGGGTGTCTGCTAAGGAAAGTCACACACGCAATGTTTTATAACACTGATCCTAATTCTCTGCATTTTGAGCAGTTCACAAGAAACTTCCCTTTTTGTTTTAATATAAATGATTCCATTTTTTAAAAAAAGTTTCAAATGTAAAGATGACACTACATTGAATATTTGAAAGTGTTTTTTCTTGAACAGTGAGACTTTTTAGCTCCCCCCCCCCCCCCGATAATACTTGAAGCAAAAACGATAGATTTTTACTATTGGCTTTGTAACTGATTGATTGAAACCTTATTTTTCTAAGGTACACACCTATTATTCGTTCTCTAGACTAAGGATAAGTTAGTTAGCTTCCCAACTAGGGTTGACGCTTTCATATTATTCTTAAAAGCTACATTAAGTTAGTCCCCCGAAGAGCCCTCCTACTTGGTAGAAAACAGCAAGAGTGGCCCGGCTTGAACACAGGGCCGTAGAGACCCCGCTCACAGACCACCGACTTTCAGCCTCACCTTTGGGAAGAGAGGGAATCAACGTTAGAGCAGAGACCTTGGTTCGGAACGGTGGTTTCCAGACCTCGGGTCCTGGGGGCACTTATTCAAACAGGGAAGCTGGACATCACCCTGGAGTGTCCGTTCAGGATGTCTGCCCCAGGCCCAAGGACCTGGACTCGTCCAGGCCCCCGGTGAGGCTGCCATTGCTGGACCAGGGAGCCCACTTTGAGAACCACCATGCTAGGGCCAGGGGGTGATGCCGGGGGTCAGCAGGGTCAGGACACTCGGCTGCTTCCATTCACCCTCCTGCAGGTGTGGGTTTAAATAGATATCTGGCTCCATTTGTGCTCGATGTTCCCCACAGGGGACACCCCTATGACGGGAGGTGCTCCCAGTGACCTGCCTGGCTCCCCCAGGGGAACCCAGTGAGGACTTGGGAGGAGGAGCCAGTGAGTCCAAGCTGCCCCTGAGACCACACAGAGGCCACTTGCTGTCTGTGAACAGCCAGACAGGCCCTGTGTTCCCCAGAGCCTCTGAGGACATTGAAAATACTTTCCTCTGCCTTGGTTTAAAGGGAGTAGTGCCTGCCTCTCCCAGGACAAAATCGGGGGGAAATTTTTTAAAGAGCTACTTCCCTGGTGGCTCAGACAGTAAAAGCATCTGCCTACAATGCAGGAGACCTGGGTTCGATCCCTGGGTCGGGAAGATACCCTAGAGAAGGGCATGGCAACCCACTCCAGTATTCTTGCCTGGAGAATCCCATGGACAGAGGAGCCTGGCGGGCTACCATCCATGGAGTCGCAAAGAGTCGGACACGACTGAATGACTTCACTTTTCGCTTTCCTCCCAGGACAGCAGAGTCTGTTCCTATTTTCCAGTCCGAGGTCTCCAGCGGGTCTCTCTCGGCGCTGATCATTCCTCTTCCCCAAGGACCCTGTGGGTCTTCCAGGAGTCGCAAAGAGTCGGACACGACTGAATGACTTCACTTTTCGCTTTCCTCCCAGGACAGCAGAGTCTGTTCCTATTTTCCAGTCCGAGGTCTCCAGCGGGTCTCTCTCGGCGCTGATCATTCCTCTTCCCCAAGGACCCTGTGGGTCTTCCTCTGCCAGGGGGGGCAGGACGGCTGCCTCTCCCATAAGCTGGCTGCAGGGTGGAGCACCCGGTCTATAAGACTGTTTACTCACTGACCACCCCGCTCCCTGGGTGCTCACCCTGCCCTTGGCATGCCCCTCAGCAAGGGGAACACGGGGGGGTGACCACGCCATGGTCCTTTTCTCACGGAAGCCCACACCCCGCAGACAGGCCAGGAAACACGTCCATCGTGTCCTGTACTCAAAGGGTTTGAGGCTAGCAAAGAAAACTAGGGACCAGGCAGAGGACATGGGGGTGGAGGGCATCTTTCAGGAGGCGGCCCGCAGAGCACCTGGGGAAGCGCCGCCAACCCAGCCGTGAGTCACGGTCGAGGTCAATAGGGCTGACTTCCTGGGAACACAGGGAGGGAGGCGGGAGGGAGGAGACAGGTCGGGGGGACCAGGGGTCAGGAGGAGCACGGAGCTTGGAGCAGTGGGACTGGGATTCGCCCTCCGCAGGGCAGCGGGGAATTTAGGGCTGCGAGCAGCTGTGCGATCCCATGGCATTTGGGCCCCAGGGGCCCTGGCTCCCGGGAGCACGGAGGGAGCTGGTCATCTGGGCGCGACAGCCGTGTGGACGCAGCTGGGAGGAAGGCACTGGGGGTCGTGGTCAGACCTGGGGGCTGCTGGGCAGACAGGCTGCGTCAGGACCCGGGAAGAAGTGTCAGGAAGAATTCTGGGGTTTCCAGCTGAGGAAGGGGTGACGCGAGTTCCCACTGCCTGAGCTGGAGCACGTCGGGGGCGGGGGGCAGTGCATCAGTGTGGGAGGACGCAGACCGAGGGTGCAGGGAACCGGGGATTTGGTCTCGGAAGCCTTTGGACATCCAGGCGAAGCATCCTGTGCGAATTTAGGGAGGTCGGGACTAAACTGGGGAATTGGGGGCTTACAGGTGGCATCCGGAGTCCTGGAGCTGGAGGCGACGGAGGCCGGACCCCGGGCCTAGGACGGTCAGGGGTCAGCAAGAGGCGCGGCCAGCACGGAGGGACCCGGAGCCGCGGGTCTGAGCACCCACCAGCCCTCATCCTTTAAGGGAACTCGCCCCGTCTCCCTGGCCACCGCACCAGGTGCGACACAGCACACAGCCTCTTTTCCCGCTCTTATGGGGGCGCTGCCGTTGCTTACTGGGTGGAACTGGGTTCACCTTGGAAAGTAGCAGTGCCGAAGCCCAGGTCTGCTGGCACAGCCACGGGATCGGAACACCCGAGGTTGCCCTGAAATCACCATGGAAATGCTGCGGGCCGCCTGCACTTACCTGAGTGGAGGGGGCGGCCCCTACAATAGACTGAAGGCACGATGAGGGGCTACTTCTCAACGCTTTCTACGTGAAAAGAGAAACGCGCGTAATACATTTTTTTAACTTAACACACACAGGAAGAGAACAAATCCTTTCAGTCAGATTGAAATTTACAGGAATTTGGCAAAGGAAAAACAAAGTATTCAAATACCTTAAAAATATTCCCACCCGAGGAGGCAAAAAATCAACCCCCCAAATAGAGGAAGGCTAGTGAACCGACGTGCAGCGCTCCTTCCGCCACACTCTGTCCACATCCTTCACGGGTGATGGCAGAGCCGGCTGGGGGCCAAAGGACTTGTCCGGAGAGGCAGACTGCACCAGGGGTGAGATCCAAGCAGACAGCTTCATGCAATCAGAAGTCACAGAGTCCTCCCTTCCCCAGGAGCCCATGCCGAGCTATATCATGGTAGTTACGGCTCCTGTGTTCCCCATTAACGTCAGCGTCAGCACAAACTGTTGCTGTTGATGGGGTTTCCCAGAAGCAAAGCCCGACTGGTGCTCTGGATCTCCATTCAGCTTCCACATGCTCACACTTTGAAGCTGGCAAAAGACTCAAAGATGATGGGAGATACATCAGATTCCACACCAATACGTATTATCCTGCAGGAAAGTGTTCTTGATTAAGCCAAGTACTACTATTTTTTTCCCCACTGCAGAGAGGATGCTTAGAGTATTTTTTGAATTGTTGTTGTGATTAAGTCGCTAAGTCGTGTCCAGTTCTTTGTGACCACATGAACTGCAGCACGCCAGGCTTCCCTGTCCTTCACTGTCTCTCAGAGTTTGGTCAAACTCATGTCCATTGAGTCGGTGATGCCATCCAACCATCTCATCCTCTGTCATCCCCTTCTCCTCCCACCCTTAATCTTTCCCAGCATCAGGGTCTTCTTCCAGTGAGTCAGTTCTTCTCGTGAGGTGGCCAAAATATTGGAGTTTCAGCTTCAGCATCAGTCCTTCCAATGAATATTCAGGATTGATCTCCTTTAGGATGGACTGGTTGGATCTCCTTGCAGTCCAAGGGACTCTCAAGAGTCTTCTCTAGCACCACAACTCAAAAGCGTCAGTTCTTTGGCGCTCACCTTTCTTTATAGTCCAACTCTCACATCCATACATGACTACTGGAAAAACCATAACTTTGACTATTCAGACCTTTGTTGGCAAAGTGGTGTCTCTGGTTTTTAACACACTGTCTAGTTTTGTCATAGCTTTCCTTCCAAGGAGCAAGTGTCTTTTAATGCCATGGCTGCACTCACCATCAGCAGTGATTTTGGAGTCCAAGAAAATAAAATCTGTCACTGCTTCCACACTCTCCCCATCTATTTGCCATGAAGTGATGGGACCAGATGCATTAAGACACCCTGATTACAAATAAGCCTAGTAGAGTGGTTGGCAGTTCCCATTTCACAATGGACTTTCCTCCTCTGCTCATTATCAGGGCAAGGAAATGCTGAGTCCAGCACACAGAGTAAGCAGGATATTTAACTCACTTCCAATATCTTATTATTGGAATAAACAAAATGTCTCTTATTTTAAAAGAAAGAAACAAAGTTGCTGGCACTCAGGAAAGCCCTTCCTCCTAGATCTTGTAAAGAGGGTGGTTCCGTGAGAGCCTCTTGGGGACTGAGTGGGGTGAGGGGGCAGCTGGGTTCAGTCACCACCCGAGTGGCCTTTCCTGGCCGGGGCACTGTGGGTCTGCAGGCTGTGTGTTGGGGCAGAGCCTGCCAGACCCCAAATATTTGAATTGTGGACACGGATTGTCTTGGTGTGACTGGAAGGAAGCATGTTCATTTCTAGCTTAGGTCTCGAAATTTCTTGTTTTCAAAAGAGAACTTTCAAAAACTGGTCCACTGGTACATTTCTAGAAGAGGGATGCTTTCCTGGGTAGAATTGTTTTGAAAGCATTTGAGGTTTTCTGACTCCACTTTAAATCCCATCAGAGAGTAGGAATTTATGATTAGAAAAATGTTCATGGAATATTTCCCCAGGTTTATTACTTCTTTCAAAGCAGTCTTTGAGGTTCCCAGCTTCTGCTTATAGAAGGCCAGTGATGAATGTCTCAGAATAGCCCAAGAAGTAAGCAGTGTGGTGGGTACTGAAGTAGGAGGACTTCCTTTTGGCTTCTCTAAATGACAGTGTTCTGGGATGTCCCTCCTCCTGCACCAGAACATCTCCTGTTTCTAGATTGCCTGTAGGCAAACCCTGAAAAAACTTGAGGCTTGTTTACATAAGAAAACTTCAGCTTTGAAGACCATATTCTCCAAGCATGCAACCATTTCGCAGAATTTTCAAACTGAATTTCTGTCTGATGTTTCCAGATAGAGTTGGGCCGTAAAATGATGTGCTGTTCGTACAGTTTGGCGAGGGGTGGGCTGGGGCGGGGGAGCCTCCCTCGAAAATGAGGGTGTGCCCAGGGAGGCGACTTGCAGGGGGCAGTGGGCTTGTGCGAACCCCGATGTCTCTCTCAGCAGCTCCCAAACCGGCACCTGTGAGGGGCCCTGGTCCACCGGGGACCTCCCCTGCACTGCACGTGGCCCCACCCCTCTAGCCTCCAGGCTGTTTCCGATGGACAGGGATAACCTGGGGAGGGAGAGAGCTCTCAGGTGGCAGCCTGGTTATCCTGCCAGCCTTGATGAAGCGTCCGTCTGGAAGGCGTCAGCGGGCCCGTGGACTGACTTCTTCCGAGAGGTGCTCTCTGTCTCGGACACTTCCCCTCCAGCTTCCTCTTTCAGCTCCTGGTTTTCTGAATCGTCAGGAAGCCCAGCGTTCCAGGCGGGGTTTTTCTTCAACAAATGGACTGTCAACCCATCTGGGTGTTCGAAGTCCTCGTTCTGGGCCTTCTCCGTCTCTCACTCCTGAGCATCTCTCCTCCAGCTGGGCTCAGTTTCCCTTTCCTGGTGGGCTTCTCCCGTGATTCCCGAGTTTAGCAGCCTGTTGAGGGCCTTTGCTCAGGGATTTCCGAGTTCTAAGTTCTGTCGCCTGCTCACATGGCTGTGAGACGCCTTCAGGCACCTGCCGACCTGGGCTGACTACGAGGTCGGAGGGCACTTCCTGGGGTACCTGGGGCTCTCTCCCCCTTCACCTCCACCCACTCTCTTCCTCTGTGTGTCCCTACAGACGGGGAGGAAGCCACCTGGGGTCCAGACGACAGAAAAGGCAGCCGTTCCTAGTTCTATATTAGTAAAACAATGCATTAAAAAAAAAAAAATCTCCGGAGAACACTGTGCCATATCTGTAGTTGCTTTGGTTTTCTGAAAGATTATTTTCTTATGACAAAGAGCTCACCATTGCCTTCTAGGAGGCACCATATCATCTGAGGATTTTCCCAATTATATATTGCTTTGCTGGGGTGGAAGTTGGTCATTATTCATGTCTTGTTCTTTTACAGTAAAGACCAACAGGTGTAAGAAACTACGCTAGATATTTCAGTAAGATCACCTGTAGTTCTTAGAACCTTCCGGCGGGTAGGAGTAATCTCCACATTCAGTTCGCACAGCTGAGGAAACTGGAGACTCAGAGAAGTTAAATTACGTGCCCAAGGCGGCACAGCCAATAAGTGTCAGAGACCTGGGAAAGGAACCTCCGTGTTTTAATTTCACGCCAGTTAGGGCTCTGGGCTCAGAGGCTGGGAGGTCTCCTTGCTTCTACTCCAGGTGTTTTCACGAGCAGGAGACAGCATGAGACCGTAGGCTGGTCCCCAAGTCCCGATGGAGCCGTGGAGGAAATTCTGGCAGGAAGATTCAAAGGCATTGGCAGCGGGATCCTTCTGACTGACAGTATCAGGGACTTAGGGGTCACTTCGAGCACATCGCTGATGCCAGGGAGACAGCTGCTGGAAACAGTGGAACACCGTAGTTTGGAGAAAAACCTGTCTTACCCTCTCTGTGTCTGCTTCTAGCTCTGTCTTTTCAAAGTATTGATATTATACCCGAAAAGAGGGCCCGTGAGCTGCCGTTTCGGCAGCTGTGGAAACGCTGAGCGGCCGAAGTCGCGGATGAGGAGATGCTAGCAGCGGCAGAGACGGGTGGCGGGGAGCACCCCGGGGAGCATCCCCTCCGCCCAAGCCCAGCTGCCTCCCTGCTAGTTCAGCAAGCACGACTCGTAGGTGGGGACCATGTACTTGATGTTGATGAAGGCGTCTTCGCCGCCGTAGCGCTCGAAGGCCTCCAGCGTCTCCTGGATCAGGTCGCCGACGTTCTCCCGCTTCTGCTGGCTGTAGTCGATGCCGTCCCCAGAGTTCACTGGTTCATGCAAACAAACACAGAGAGAGGCCCGTTACTGCGTGGCGCTTTCCCGAAAAGTCCTATGCATGGGTCTAGGCACTGGTCTCCAAGGCCTATGCCTGGAGACTCAAGCATGTAATGTTCGACATTGACATGGATCAGTCAACGTCAGACCATTTGACATGATCCCGGTAGAGTCTCAGGAGTGGTGACAGATAGACCAGAACACAAAATCCCACTAGACGGGAACTGATGAAAGGTCAGCAGAGCGTAAACGAAAGTGAGGTGCTGGAAAGTCATCCCAGCTAGAGACATCAGGGCGTAAATGAAATCCAGGTGACCTGCTCTACAGCACAGCTCACAAGCCAGGTCTCAGACGCGGTAGTTACGCCAGGAGTGTTCTCCCGGACCCCGGCTTCGTCAAAGCCCCAAGATGGCCTAGTTAGAAGGAAGGGCCCATGGTCAGACGAGGGTGCTGGCTCTGCGTGATCGCAGACAGACACGCGGTGTAGCAGAGGGCTTAGCCTGTGCCCACGTCTGGGGCTTGCATCCGTGGGGTGCACGCTGTCCCCTCCAGGCCTCATTAACCCCGGTGTTCAGCCTCTGCTAGTACCCCCGCCCCTCCCTATCACTGGGGGTGCAGCTGGGAGCGGGGATGGCCTTGCCTGCCATCTCTTCCCCATCTCTTCCTGGACGCCTGGATCCTAGTCCTCAGTTACAGCTTCACAGGGACGGGAGCTCTGCTGGTGCTGGGGTCTAAGTCCAGGCAGGCGGCCTGCCCCGGGGGTGGGGGGCGAAGGAGTGTTCTCCCGGACCCCGGCTTCGTCAAAGCCCCAAGATGGCCTAGTTAGAAGGAAGGGCCCATGGTCAGACGAGGGTGCTGGCTCTGCGTGATCGCAGACAGACACGTGGTGTAGCAGAGGGCTTAGCCTGTGCCCACGTCTGGGGCTTGCATCCGTGGGGTGCACGCTGTCCCCTCCAGGCCTCATTAACCCCGCCTCTGCTAGTACCCCCGCCCCTCCCTATCACTGGGGGTGCAGCTGGGAGTGGGGATGGCCTCGCCTGCCATCTCTTCCCCATCTCTTCCTGGAGGCCTGGATCCTAGTCCTCAGTTACAGCTTCACGGGGACGGGAGCTCTGCTGGTGCTGGGGTCTAAGTCCAGGCAAGCGGCCTGCCCCGGGGGTGGGGGGCACACCTGGAGGACCCGGCCGAAGTCTCACCTCCCTGAGCCTGGAAGTGACTGCTCAGCTGCCTCTCAGACTCTGCGGGAAGGGGTTCCTGGACTGGCCATCCACAGCCTGGGTGGGAGCCTGGGTCTCATGGTCTCAAAGTGTTTGGATATGAAGCATCTGATCACATTCCACCTGAGAGGTTACCCAGGTGTGTGGGGGTCTGCTTCCATCCAGAGATCAGAAATTCCACCTAATAATAGTCCTTGTTGCTTAGTCGCTCAGTCATGTTTGACTCTTTGCCAGCCCATGGACTGTAGCCCGCCAGGCTCCTCTGTCCATGGGATTTCCCAGGCAAGAATACTGGGGTGGGTTGCCATGCTCTCCTTCAGGAGATCTTCCCGACCCAAGGATCAGGAAGATGCATCTCCTACATCGGCAGGCGGGTTCTTTATCATCTGAGCCACCAGGGAAGCCCAGGAATAGTCATGACCGGCCTGTGAGTTGTATTTCCCACCCAGATTTCTAAAGGCTTCAATACCGCTCATTCTCCTAGTGAGTGAGTCATCTTTGTGCCGTTGCTGACACTACCCCACCTGATCTATGATGAAAGGAAAGGGCCGCGGGGTGGGCTGAGAGGCTGGGGGCGTGGTGAGGATATGGTTCTCAGGCCGGGGACGCTATGGGGAGAGCAGCTACAGCTGGAAAGTGTGCACTTTCCCAGATGAACGTGTTCATTTTATTCAGATTTCAATACAGCTCCCAATTCATATCTTGCTTGAATGTGAAATGGGGCGGGGTGGGGGGAATGACATTTCAAAGCTGTTTTTCCCCAGTTATTTTGAACATTTTAAAAAAAGACAGAGTAATGGTTCAGACCAGTAATAAAGGTAACAATTACAATCCCACACAGCATAGATAAGCAGTTCTTTTGCTTGATTTTCCCAGAAACTTGTTAGAGAAATATCACTGTCTTTTGTAACGCAGAGAAAGGACATGGTTCTCCTGATTAGTTTTGTTTGGTGGGGGATGAGGGCAGGCAGAAATGCTACTAATTTTCAGAAAGAGAAAGGTTATGAGTTACACAGCGGCAGCGCGTATCCATTTTTCATAACGGATGAGCTTAAAGTGGTTTGCAAAGCCATCGTCATGAGGTGGATTTTGCCCTTCTCATGGTGGAAGCCTTTCTGCTGTGAAGGAGAAAGCTGGATTTAAGTTAAAAGTTGATTTACAGAGTAGCTGATCATCTAAAATATTCATACATGCTAGCTGTACAGAATAAACAAGAGCTAGGATGTTTGAACAAAGGGTTCTTGCCTGGTTGTTTTTCAGCTAAAGGTAAACTTTAAAAATATATACAGACAAATACTTAAATAGTTTAAAATCAAAAGAAGATTTACAGGGTGGTCTGAGAAGAGAGTCAGTGCAGTCAGGATCTCCCACCAAGAAGAACATGGTATCCATCCACTTGGTGGGGGGTTTCCAACACGAGGAGGTTTGGAGTTGGATTAAGAGAGAAGGGGCTTCCCAGGTGGCTCCGTGCTAAAGAAGCCGCCTGCCAATGCAGGAGACACAGGTTTGATCCCTGGGGTCAGGAAGATGCCCTGGAGGAGGGCGCGGCACCCCACTCCAGTATTCTTGCCTGGAGAATCCCTTGGACAGAGGAGCCTGGTGGGCTACAGTCCATGGGGCTGTAAAGAGTCGGACATGACTGAGCGCCCACAGGAAAGAGAGAATGAAGAAGAAGCTTGTGTGCGTGTGCACGCTGGGCAGGGGTTGGTGATGTGTGTTACAGGAGAGGAAAAGATGCTAAGGAAGAAGTTCCGAAAGAGAGGAGGGCAAAAGCAACACAGTCCAAAAAACGTGCAGCAGGGCCGGAATCAGGTCATGTGTGTGACAAGGGAGGCCGGGAGGAAGGCGTGTGTGAGGAACAGGGTCGGCTCCCAGGGTTCCGAGGGGGCCCTGAGGGAAGGCCAGCGACAGTGTCTGGGCTGGTCCCTGAGGGCCCCCACCCCCGGCCCCGATGACATTCCTGTTGAACTCCCCTGCTCACGAAACAGGTGAGAGGGGAGAGTTGGCAGGATGCAGGTTTGCACGGCCTGTGAGCCCTGGCAAAAATGCCCCCGGAGCAGGTGGCAAGTGTGACTGGGGATGGTGCTGAGTTGTGACAGCCTTGATCCAGTTCCTGATAGACAAAGACACGTAAATTAATCACCAATAAATGGCGCCTTTTGTTGGGCTGTTAGTCAAAAGGTCAAGGACTGAATAGATCACGGGACAGACATATTTTCCTGGTGGGGGCAGAGAGGGGTGGGAAAGTCTGCACACAACGGAAAGCTTAACACGCCCTGTTTGTCCCGCTGCCTCCCAGAATGCTATCATGACAAGCAGCCTTTATTTCAATAGTGACCTATTCTTACTTCTTAAAAAATATGTAACTGTAGGAGTAAGAAAACTATGTAGCTTTTTTGTTTCTCAGCAGTGCAAAAACCAAGTGATAAAAAGAACAGAGCAGAATAACAGTTGCTTATTCAGAAAAGGAGTTGGAGTTGGAATATTCCGTGGTTGCAGAATGTGTATCCCTGGGGGAGGAAAAAGCCCAACAAAGGAGCACCGTCCCTTCCTTTGGGCGTGGGAGGGATGCGCAGGCACGGCTTAGGGTCAGGCCACACTGAGGGGCAGGTGAGCGGGGCGGTCTCCATTTGAGAACTGCTCTAGAGTCAGTTTCTTTGAGAATCTGAGCTTGAGGCGATTAGGTTGAGCTCATCATTTTAAATACGTACGATGTCGCAGGAAAACAGGCGACGACGCAGGAAAGCAGGAAAACATCCTATTGTGAGAATAGGATGCTTTAGGAAAAACCCAGATGGTTATGTACAATTGTCAATTCTGGTTAGGATGATGACGTTTCAATTCAGGAAGCTAGGAGTCTATTTTCTGTCCAATAGCTGGAAAGATACACTGATGAAGGAAAAGATGTGTATTATTTATAACCAAACAAACAGGACCAGTAACAATAGTTCAAACCAGACTCAGCATTTCTGAAGGAATACTACACAGGTAGACGAGAACCAGGGATTCCGCTTCTCCTCCTGGAGGTCTCTGTGTGTGGGAGGCGAGCCCCAGCTGCTGGGAAGTCTCTTGGTTAGGAATTATCAGGTTGGCCAAAAAGTTTGTTTGGAGTTTTACACAAGCTGGTACAGAAAATCCCCAAGGAACTTTTTGGACAGTCCAACATTTTGAGGACGCTTGTCATTCTGAACGTTGAAGTGGTTTTGGATTGTGTAGGCAGTATGTGGAAGCATGGGCAGCCTCCTTTTCTACCTAAGCCTGTTTAAACAGCCCCCACCTGGATGCTTGGAGAAGGCCATGGCACCCCAATCCAGTACTCTTGCCTGGAAAATCCCATGGATGGAGGAGCCTGGTGGTCTGCAGTCCATGGGGTCGCACAGAGTCGGACATGACTGAAGCGACTTAGCAGCAGCACCTGGATGCTTCCTCTTCCTCAGGGCCATTTTGATCAGCACTGGCTGGTATGTGTGTCCCAGTCTTTCTGCTGTCAAGGGCATCCTCCCAGTGAATGAATTCATGGTTGTGAAGTGACCATCGTGCCCCCTCGCCCCCAAGGCGTGGCCAAGGCATCAGACCTTCACACAGGTGCGTATCTGCAAGGCAGGGACCTGGCCTGGCAACGGACCCGTATCATGGAGGGTTTTGATGAAACAGTCTCTTCGCATTTTTACAATGTTTATACTGTGTAGAAGCTTTTTTCTTTTCCTTAGTTACTACTATTACAGGAAAAAGGCAGGAAAAGAAGACAAAAGCCAAGTGGGAAAAAGAACACTTTTGGTGGCCAGAGCAAGGTCTTCCCAGGTTGCTACTGGTGGCACCTCCGGCCACTCTGAAGGGTGACGGGCTCTTGGTAGACAGCACAAGACGAGGCCCTGCGGGCTCATGCCAGATGGAAAAGACGAGGCTCTTGCCTTTGGGGAGCTGGCCAAGGCCCCCGGAGGTCACATTCACACCCACCAGACTGAGTCTGGGCTGCGGACCCAGCCCAGAGCCCCGTGCAACTGACCTCTGTCCTGCTGCTTGGACCCCACTGGAGACTGTCCTGGGAGAATGCTTCTCTGTGAGGGCAGGCCAGACTCCTGAGCCCCCTCGTCCCAGGACAGGAAGAGCTGCGGAAGGAAGCACGGGAGGGCACGGGACGCTCAAGCAGGGTCACATCTAGGTTCGGATATTTCTGACTCCAGTGTTTTGAGCAGTACTCTTAAGGGTATCCTGGAGAAGGAAATGGCAACCCACTCCAGTGCTCTTGCCTAGAAAATTCCACGGATGGAGGAGCCTGGTGGGCTACAGTCCATGGGGTTGCAAACTTCACTTAAGGGTATAGATACTGTTATATGAACTGTAATGCACAAGCTAGAGGGAGATGAAAGCTGTGTTTAAGGCATCAGGAGTAGAATGCACACAAATGCTTACTTCAGGTTGCTTACTCAACATACCCGAAGTATTACTCATTCTGTTCCAACAAATGACATAATTGATAAACTCGACCTATTCCTTCTGCTTCCCAGGCGGCTCAATGGTAAAGAATCTGCCTGCCCAGCAGCAGATGCTGGAGACGCTGGTTCGATCCCTGGGTCAGGAAGATTCCCTGGAGGAGGAAATGGCAGCCCAGTCGGGTATTCTTGCCCGGAGAATCCCATGGATGGAGGAGCCTGGCGGGAAGGCAGGAGCGCACTGAAGGCTAAATTATAGTCGCTGGGGTTGCAAAGAGCTGGCCACGACTGAGCGACTAAACCACCACCACCACCTACGCTCTCTGGTCGTGACTAAGAAAGAAGTGGACACGAGCCAGACAGAAGCAGGGCTTCCCCCGGTCCTGCAGAAGTGCAGGCGGGTGTCCTCCACATGGTGGACGGGCTGAGCGTCCGCGGGTGAAGGCGCTGTGCCCACCCCGCCCGTCGTTCTGAAACCCTCGTGACCTGGGGGCCTCTCAGAGCCGACGCACCAGACGTTCAAGACAACACCAGCGTGGGAAGCTCAGCTAAAAACCTCCAGAGTGAATCCGGAAATGGTAAGCAGTGACTCAAGGGAGGGCCAGGCTACTGTTACCCATCTTTTTTCACACTGCACAGCAACTTCTGGAAGCTCCGATTTTATGGTGTAACCCGCATGCCCAGTGACAGCAGTGGTCCGTGTCGCCTCTTGCGTGGACGAGGGCCCTTGAAATAACTGTGGAAGTGAAACGCGAAAGTGAAAGTCGCTCAGGGTCCGACTCTTTGCCACCATGGAATTCACCACGGACTCTACAGTCCATGGAATTCTCCAGGCTGGAATACTCGAGTGGGTAGCCATTCCCTTCTCCAGGGGATCTTCCCAACCCAGTGGAAACTAGCCAATATCTCAGGCAGAGAAACAGATTAACCCGACAGGACGGCGCCCACCGCAGCCTTCGGCAGCAGCGGACGGAGAGCCGAGCAGAGCCCCGTCTCACTGCACCGAAGGCCACATCACAGTCATGAGACAGGCGGCCGTGACGTGTCACGGCTTCGAGACACCCTCCTCGGTGTACTGCCTGCTTCTCCAGCTGTCTGGGTGTGGGGTCCGAAGTGTTGACAAGCGTGGCTACTTTGCATGCCCGGCATGGGAACGTGAATCGAGGGCAAGTCCAGCCCCGAGCTTTCCTCTGCGTGAGACCACCCATGACATCAAGTGGCTCGCAGAGGACACACCTGTCCACCGTGTCCCCAGGTGAGGTGCTGGTGAGTTCAGTGCGAGATGAGAGCGCCGGTCCTTCCGTGTGTGCCCGACAGGGCCGGACAACCTGAAGCCATGCTGAGTGCGATTTTAAAAAGTACTAACAGAAGAAACGAAGTCATTTCTTTCTGGATCAGAAAGCGCATTTTTTGTTGTTTTTTTTGTTTTGTTTTTTGTTTCTCAAATGTTGGACTAAACCCTTTGAACAACTTTAAAATCCAATTGAAAGGGGTTTTCCCTGTTAAGATCTGTAATCAGTGATGGCTTCGGCCTCAGCTAAAATTGCACACCTTCTACCTGGGTCTGCATGACTCCATCTGCCCTGCAGAGAGATTGAGCCCTTGGGGCCTGGGTTCACATGTCTGCAGTGTGTGTGTGGATTCCGTTGCAGATATCATTCTTATAAGATGTTCTTATAACATCACAGATGTTCTGTTGGATGATTCTGAACACATTTCCAGTTCTGGGTTTAGTGGATTTAGTAGTGATGAAATGGAGATGACCCCAAACAGTAATTCCTTGCTTGCGCTAGTTGGTATTTAGACAGAAATGTTAGTCGTAGTGGAATAAAACTAACATTTTCAAAAGATAATCTACTAAAAAGATGACTCATCATTAAAAAAGATTTCATTAAAAAGATAGCTCATAATACTTATGAATTTATGGTTTCTTTCAATCTTTCGCCTTTTAATTTGAATTAAGGAAGGGTGAGAAGAGACACAGATACATTTTGTTTTTTAAGGAGTTTTTGATTTCAACACCTAGATTAAATTGTCAACATTTGTTTTGCCAGAAATATCCCATTTGGGATTTGCTTAGATCCAATTTACTTTATAGAAATAGCATTAACCTGTTTTAGAATAAAAGTGCTTTCTCCCATAACGTTTGGAAAATTACAGGGGAAATAATTGTAAACTTTAGTCTGATTCTTTCTGGAGATGAGAGAATGGAAGTAGAAGGCAAGAGGGCAAGACAAGCCAGGGCAAAATTCATTGTTTTCTACATTGAATAAGAGAAGAAGCCTTTTGGGGAGATGTTTTGAGGTTATCTACTTCTAGAACCTAAAGAAATGCTTTCCATTTTTTTTTTTTTTTTTAGCTTTGCTATGTCACTTTGAGGAGATTCATCTTTTTCCCCCTTAGTGATAACTTGACTTCATAATCTCTTGGAAAGTGACTGTTTTCAACGTACCCTTAAGTCTGACCATATGATGGATATTTCCAGAGTGTTGGTTCATGGCGGATGTGAATCAAAGTTGCAATGGTTTTGCAACCACAGACTTATAATAACCAGAGCATATGTCATACTAGAGACGCCCAAGGGCTTAAACACTCCAAATCTCTTCAGATCTTGTTGACATTAATGAAATTCACAAGATTTCTTTCCTCTGAAGATAAAAGCTTTGAAGCAAGATCTGGATTCCCAGCTGGATGTCTGTCTCTCTCCCTCTTCTTCTGACGCAGGAGCTGGGTAACTAAAGCCAGAGGTTCCTAGCCCATCATAGTTTGAAAGTTCAAGGAAAGGTTTTCATCTCCGAACGGGGCACTGATCACTGGTGAAACTGAAGGTATCATGGATCTTGACCTAATCATGAATTAAATATTTAAGTGCTCCTCCAGACAACTGCCAACTCCTTTCTGAACAACTGCCATTTTCCAAAGTAGATTTGTTCTGTAGGAAATGAACAATGATAACATTGGGGGGTATCATGATATAGTGGGAAAAAACATTGAATTTCAAAGGTAAATAACCTGCAATGTACGTTTTCAAACCTTAGCAGCTGCAATGTCCAAGAACTGAATTTGGGTGAGCTCTGTTCATCCTAACATTACTTTATTTAATACCTCAATACAACTTCGGAACAAGCTTTTGGAAGTGAAGGTTATTCAGTAGATGCATTGTATTCCAACTGAAAAGATAATCACAAAGCTTCTGCATAATTCTTCAAAGTGAACCACAAAACTTGTAAGTACCAAATCCAGCTTTAACATAAGTTCTTAAAAAAAAATCCCAAGGGACCAATGTTTATATAGTTGTCGTTTAAAAAAGGGAACACTGTCAAAAACTCAAATTATTTATTGACACACTACCCCAAATTATTCCATTCTGCTACTTCAATATGTCAATATGGATTTTGATGTATTAGAATAAAGACCAAATGTATGGACTGATTTTTTATATATATTCAGGTGACAGTGATTTGGTCAAGACCATGTAGAGGCAAATTGGATTCATCTCTGATCAATGACTACTGTGACTTGAAGTTATATTGAGAAACATAGGTAGGTTCACCAGTTTACCCCTCTTTGGGATAACCACACTGAGAGGCTCAGTCGCCACTGGACTAACCTGCATTCCTAGTGGTGAAGTGGCAGTGCATCCCTTTTCTTGTTGGCCCACATGATTCAATGAACATTCAGTGAATACCCAATGGAAAAGGAGCAGAGAGTTCCAAGTCCAGCTCCTGTCCCAATTCTATTTCCTGTGGGCTTATCTCATGGTGGAGTAATAATAACAACAATAATAATACTAGCATAAGGTCATTTGAGAGCTAAGAACAGCTAGATGAGTTAGATGCTATTCCTGTCCCAGCACAGAGAAGCAACCTGAGGTGGAGGAGGTGAAATCACTCAGTAAAGTGATACAAGCTGTACATGATGCTGGGGTGCTGAGGAGAAGGGGTGGGAGGCGTCTGCGGAGGGAGAACGAGAAGGTGATGGGAAGATCCAGAAAGAGAGGTCTAGGTGTCCTCCACCAGCACAGACAGTGTGCAAGGGACCAAGAACTTGGTTTTTCTAATTCTAGGAGAATTTTAGCCCTGCAGAGAAGGAATGGCATCTGGAGAGCAGGTCTCTGGGAATATACATGTCGGGGGGATGCTCTCCTGACTGCAAGCAATCAATGCATGCTTCCCAGGGCAGCAAACTGCTCATCTTGGCCTCATTTTTATGCTACAGACTATTATGCTGTCTTTCCTTCCTTATAAAAGCCCTTGAAATAGTGACATCCTTTACCAAGATAAATGCAGGAAGACAAAATGAAGGCTGACTTGATTTCAAGGACTTTTTTCAGGGCCGTATGATACAGACAAAAGGAGAAGGGGCAGCAGAAGATGAGATGGCTAGATAGCATCACTGACTCAATGAACATGGATTTGAGCAAAGTCTGGGAGATAGTGGAGGACAGAGGGGCCTGGCGTGCTTCAGTCCACGTGGTCGCAAAGAGTTGGACATGGCTTAGTGACAAGAACAGCACAATCCAGGAGGACTGTGGGAAAATCCTGGGACAAGCATCACATTCCGTCCCTCCCACTCCCTCCCTACGAACACTTATGACTTATTTCTAGACCTGTACGTATTGGTCCTATGGTCTTACAGAAAAGGGAATCATAGGCTTTGATCAGCCTGAGGCAGGAAAACAGCCTAAGACCACTGTCCAGATTGCCTTTGCTACCTGTAGATGGACACCTGGTAAGCAGACCAGAGGGGCTGGGGAAACCTGTAACTATAGAAGAGTAGGAAGAGGGTGAGACAGTGTAAAGCAGAAACTTTTTATGACTGGTCTTCTGATACCCTTTTAAAAAGTCAGATTCAAGCCACAGATATTGGGGAAGTTTACGAATCAGATTTCAAGGTTCCTGTGGTCCATGAAGACGAGGGAAGTCTCTAGTGTTCCTTAAGGAAACGGTACCTTGGGATTCTTGAGTAGTAGTACTTGATTGGATTGAACACCTGTGTGGAGGCATTCAGGGGGCTTCCTCCACCCCCAGCCCCTGAGCCCTACCCCTAGGTCAGTGCTAACTTCACTGGAAGCATGAGCCCGCGTGGTGGCTCAGATCGGGGCTCAGAGTCTCCGTGTCTGTATTCAGCTTGCGGTGGGCAGTAAATGGTGGGCAGTGGGCTCTGTAATAAACCCAGTTGCAGAGCTGGCCCACCCTGGGTAGCAGCTAATAGTCTACTTGGTCTTTCAAGCTCTCCTCTTCCTGATTTGCCCTGCAGATTAATTTCCAGTCACTTTCTCTCCTGATTAATAGCCAACACCTCCACATTGTATGAGAGACCATATTCAAATGCCTAATCGAGCCCTCTGTCTCTACCCTCCCTTATGAAGTCAATCTCATATTTTGCCCCTTCCCAAGACCCTCTGTTTTACCCAGATGAGGATTTCTTCCTGGCCCCAGTGGGCATAATTTTCACTCATGTCTTTAAAAACTCCCCATAGGAATATTGTCCTCTCTCCCTTCTGGGAAAGTCCAACCTCATTTCTTTCCAAGGCTAGTTTTGGATTTACTTACTCTGTGGAGTTGACTCCACAATCTTCTTTCTTTTGAATTTCTAGAGCTGTGGTCAGTAATCCCTCCCTGGCCCTTATGAACATGTCAATCTAGAACCCTGAGGAAGTCATTTATGAAACTTAGTTTTCCTGTATTTTACCACCTCTTGAAGGATAGGATCACACTACTTATAAACTTTGTTTGTTGGCATCAAATACAAATTGAATATTTGTAAAAGGGATGAATGAATGAGTGAAGAAATTATTACTTTTTGTGTTTACTCAATCGAGATATAAGCAAATTTGGTTCTAAGTAAATTGTATGTTAAATATAATGTCCACAATTTGCCGAATACCTATTCTTTACTTACTATTTACAAACTTGTGAGTTCTTATCCTGGAGATAGTACTTATGTGGATTCAGGAAGGTTGGGTATAAGTACATACAGGGTCTATATAGTTAGATAGCCTTATCTCTTCTCCAAAATCCTCCTTGATTTAAAGTGGAGTTTACTTGGGTTGGGCTTCCCTGGTGGATCAGATGGATTCTGCCTATAATGCGGGAGACACAGAAGATCCCCTGGAGAAAGGAATGGCTACCCACTGCAGTATTCTTGCCTGGGGAATTCCCTGGACAGAGGAGCCTGGTGGGCTACAATCTATGGGGTCATAAAGAGTCAGACATGACTGAGAGACTAACATTTCACTTACTTGGGTCACCCTTCATTTTGAGACGAGAAAGCTTTCATCCTCCAGAATGAAAAAAGAAATCATATTACCTTATTTTATTGATACCTGATTTTTGCTTAATATAGTTTCTTTTCTAGCTATTAATACCTGATAATTCTCAGTCAGAAAAATAAATGATTTCAATTGGAAATACTGATTCCTGCTTTCAGGAGTGATGCAACATACTGGAAATAATTTCACTACTTTTAGACTGATGCTGAAAACTTGGAAATGGACCAGAATGACGGCTGTTATCATGGTTTTTCCAAGAAATATTAGTGACACAACACATCTTTAGTTTTCAATTTTGTTTTGTATTGAGGTACAAAAATGAGAAAAGAAATCCAGATTTCTAACCAGTTTTATCAGCAGATGCAATAAACTTGGGGGGAGATGTACTTCTCAAATTATCTCTGTTAGAGCTTTCATCTTTATCATGAACCCAGAATTCAGAAGCCTGTGTATGTCCATGCTGGTAATTGCCGCCACAAGAAAGTTTGCTTAAATCGTTTTAGACGAATAGCTGCACAGAGCCACCGAATAAAAGACCTTCATGGCCTTGATGTACTCTTTATTCTGCTGCAGAAACTAATTAAATAGATAAACTCACTAATGATGCTCACGGTGAAAAAAACGCATCATGCACTTTCTGCAGATCAGATGGTTCCTCGATTATCTACGATTTATCTCAGCTTGGCTAAACTAGCTACTTTTTGAAAATTTGAAGATGAATTATTGGGTCCAAAATCTAATAGATTTCCAAGCCATTAACTGGAAATCTTACTGAGTGGGAGTCTTTCTCATCAAATGAGCTCAATTAATGCAAAAATAATATATTTAATGAACAAATCAAAGCAATCTGCTGGGCTGAACTGAGTTAACGACTGTATATGTGATATGAGTTAAAGCCTCCAAGCCTTTTACAACTGTCTTGGTTTGGAGTCACCTCGAAGTATCTCTGAAATCTCTGACTAGTAACTCTTCTCAGCATCTACACTAGTTAGTTAGATGTGGCAGAAGACATCAACTCCACCCAGGAGTGTTCATGCAGAGCATAACCTGCAAACACTGAGCTCACCTGACTCCATTTTTACAAACGTTAGGGGCTTTGCTAAAGGTCAAGCCGAGTTTTGGCTGCGTGGGAAGGAAAAAAAGAGGTGTCTAAGTCATGGGGACAAAATGTGGCCATTCAATTTGCCGTGGCAGCAAGATCGGGCTTGCACAAGAATTGAAACTAAAGCTTATTGGAAACGCTGATAGGTAAAATATGCTGACTTTTGATACTTTGGAATAAAGACTGTTTATTTGCCTGTGTTACATTTTTCTCTCTCTAAAATTCCTCAGTTTAGTGCACATGATTACTTTCCTCTGAATCAGGATTGTAAGAGTAGGTGAGTCCAAACAAAACCAACTGGAAATACACAGGAGCATCCCCGCGGGGTTGAGGCTGCGTGCACAAGAACATGCCCTCAGCCTGTGAATGAATCTCTGGCTGATTCAGGTGTAATAATGCCTACCTGGGAGGAGAGATTCGAGGATAAAACAGGAGAACATATGTTATGTCTTTATGAAAATAACAAGCTGTTGATAAACTTGGACAGTTTGTATCACTGTAGTTTCTGTGATGTCAGTACCCAGCTTTCCAGGCCACAGTGGGTTGCTTATGATTTATCTCGCCTATGGGTAGGATGGGCTTCCCTTGTGGCTCAGCTGGTAAAAAATCCGCCTGCAATGCAAGAGACCCTGGTTTGAATCCTGGGTCAAGAAGATCCCCGGAAGAAGGGATAGGCTACCCAGTCCAGTATTCTTGGGCTTCCCTGGTGGCTCAGACGGTAAAGAATCTGCCCGCAGTGCAGAGGACCTGGGTTTGATCCCTGGGTCAGGAAGATCCCCTGGAGAAGGAAATGGCAACCCACTCCAGTATTCTTGCCTGGAGAATCCCATGGACAGAGGAACCTGGTGGGCTACAGTCCACAGGGTTGCAAAGAGCTGGACGTGACTGAGTGACTTTCACTTCACTTTGCTTCGCTTCACTCCATTTCTGGGTAGGACAGGAAGACTAGCCCCCAGAACACCAGGAAGTAAGCACTTGGCTTCTATAAGAAGGGCTCACTCCAGAGGAGGAGCAGAGGGGAGCCGCTTTTCTCCAAGTCCCGCGGGAGTGTGAGTTTACTGTCAGCGGTCTGGACCTACTGAGCACATGGGTCCGCCCTGCTGGGGACGCCCGTTACTCAGGCATAGTTTTTTCTGGTCTCGATGGGTTCCTTGGACCTGTCTGCCTTGCGACCAAGGTTTTCAGTCGCAGGACTTCATAAGCAAGCAATTTATAGTGTGAACTCACACTCACTCGTGGCCCTCAGTTCCCTTCCTCCCTAGGTAGGGCCTGGTCAGGGGTGCCCGCGTGAAGGGTGGAAAGAGGGGTTCCTGTCCTCCTGCAGATATTAGCACCCCAATAAACCAAGGACTTGCTCCTCAGAAGAAAAGCTATGACAAACCTAGACAGTGTATTAAAAACCAGGGACATCGCTTTGTTGACAAAGGTCCACACAGTCAAAGCTATGGTTCTTCCAGTAGTCATGTACAGATATATGGAGTTGGATCATAAAGAAGGCAGAGTGTTGAAGAACTGATACTTTTGAAATGTGATGCTGAAGAAGACTCCTGAGAGTCCCTTGGACTGCAAGGAGATCCAACCAGTCCATCCTAAAGGAGATCAGTCCTGGGTGTTCATTGGAGGGACTGATGTTAAAGCTGAAACTCCAATCCTTTGGCCACCTGATGCAAAGAGCTGACTCCTTGGAAAAGACCCTGATGCTGGGAAATATTGAAGGTGGGAGGAGAAGGGGATGACAGAGAATGAGATGGTTGGATGGCATCACCAACTCAATGGACATGAGTGTGAGTAATCTCCGGGAGTTGGTGATGGACAGGGAGGCCTGGCGTGCTGCGATTCATGGGGTCGCAAAGAGTCGGACACGACTGAGCGACTGAACTGAAGTATGTCCTGGAAGTGGACGCAGCTCTGGAGTCAAATCTCTAGCGTTCAGTCCCTTTACCTCAACCAGCCCCATTTCAGAGGGCAGAAAGTGGCTTGCAACGAGTTGCTGTAACTTCTAGAGGTGCCTCAGGGCGGTCGTACCCTGGGAATTGAAAGAATCTCAAGGACTGTGGTAATAAATGTAGAGGGAGTCACGGGGTCAATTACTTTGAGTAATTTAATTGATTGATTATCAGGCCTCTCTGGTGGCTGGCTCAGTGGTAAAGAACCCGCCTGCCAGTGCAGGAGATGCAGGTTTGATCCCTGGGTCAGGAAGATTCCCCTGGAGAAGGGAATGGCAACCCACTCCAGTATTCTTGCCTGGAGAATCTCATGGACAGAGGAGCCTGGCAGGCTACAGTCCCTAGGGTCGCAAAGAGTCGGACACAACTTAGCTATTAAGTAACAGCAACAGTTGAATTGTTTATCACCTTCAGAAGGAGGGCCATTTATAATGGTTAGATTTCTAAAAAAGCTTTGCACTCTTTGCTTGTGAGCACGCATCCACCAGCCCGCCAGCCACCCAGCCCTTGCTTCCTGGGTCATCCTGTGGAGGGCCAGGCTCAGTTCCCCACCAGAGGGTGGGCACATGCACAGCCACGTGGTGGTTTGGTCAGCTCTCTTACAGCGCGCCTTAAATCACGACTCTGGGAGTCACTTTCAAATTGGATTATTTACAAACGAGGCCATATGGAAAACTGTCGTTATTTTGATTTGCATGTGAAAAGCGTTAATTTGTGACATGTTGAATGTGTGACGTACAACCGATTTAACCTTGTGCCGGTGTTTCTCCGTTTTTCGCTGCATGGGGCACCCCAAAGGATGGAAGTGGCGCCAGGAAGCCCAGGCTGGAGGCTGGGCAGGGCTTGTGAGGTAAGCTCCGAGGAAGCAGGCGGAGGTGAGCCGGGGCATTTGTTCTTACTGAAGGTTAAAAGACCAGTAGCAGTGGAAACTGAAGTCTGCTATTTATCTTCAGGCTAGGGACAGTGCAGACAGCTGCAACACGAGCCTCCTCGCAAAGCCTTGCCAATAACCGTAACCGTGACCTCCGGCAGGAGACGCCTTTCAGGGGGCGTACTGCTGTCTCTCTCAGGCGCAAATACGCACAGTTGTGCTCATTTTGTGTCGAGGTCAGATGATTAACTTGAGGGCCCTTTTTAGTGAATAATAAGGGGGAAAAAGTCTTTACATCTGACTCCAACTCAACAAACGAAACGAAGCTTTCTAGAGGGAAGAAAGTCGCATATTACATGGACAGCACATTTTAAGGCAAAAGTAAACGTTACAAAAGGACTTTGAACCTGATTAGCGTGGAGCCAATGCAAGGTCAGATGGATAACTGACATTCCATTCAATTAATCAAGGTAAATATAATTATTTGGTAGATTTTTCAGTACATCTGACCTTTAGTTGCGGACTATCTGGGTATTTCTTTTACTTTTTCTGTGGTTACAGCCTGTTATAAGATGTAACGCTGTAGATTAAGAAAAAGAAAGCTGTTGATAGAGATCAGTGAGAAGCATTTATTGACCAGCAGGTCTAATCATTACCTGCTCCCAAAGACCAAAGTAAAATGAGACACGTGAAATGTATCACAGGGCTGCTCATGTCTGCACCCTTTGCAGTCCCTACTCAGGGTTGAGTTTGTCCAGAAACCAGTGATGGATTCTATAGAAGACTATATAACTAGGAGCCCAAACATTACTGATCTAACAAGTAAAATGAAAGCTCAAAATTCCAAATTCCATTGAGCCCTGTTAAAATTGTTTTTTGCTTGAAGAAACTAAGTTGACTCACTTTTTATTTATTTTACTATTTCCTTTAAAAAAAACCTGGTAGCTCTAATATGGCAAATCAGAATTTGGGGAAAGGAATAGAATTTGGGCTGGGGCAGTCTCTATTTGTATCTCAAATTTTAATTCTTACTGTATAAAAAGAGCTGCCATGTAATTCTTACTGTAGGCACCAGAAGTGTAAGCATCCCTTATATTTCTCACTTATTTAATTTTCACTCTCAACAACCATGTGAAGTTGGTACTGTTATTACCCATAGTTTTACAGATGTGGTACAGAAAGGTTTAGACCTGACTTTCAAGTATAAAATTTAACCATGATATGCAAAATAACCAAATATCTTTATGGATATTTTGACCCAGAAATTCAGTTCTGATACATGTGATAGCAAGGTGAAATTAAAAATGTCATGTTAAATAACTGCTTTAACAATGGATATATTATTCAATTATGTGAAAACTGGTTTCCCTCTGTATAGCTTAATAGCTTTGGAATTTTCTGTGTAATTAATAGTGTAAGGGAGAAGGAAATGGCAACCCATTTCAGTACTCTTGCCTGGAAAATTCCATGAACGGAGGAGCCTGGTAGGCTACAGTCCATGGGGTTGCTAAGAGCTGGACATGACTGAGTGACTTCACTTTTACTTTTCACTTTCATGCATTGGAGAAGGAAATGGCAACCCACTCCAGAGTTCTTGCCTGGAGAATCCCAGGGATAGGGGAGCCTGGTGGGCTGCCGTCTATGGGGTCGCACAGTGTCAGACACGACTGAAGCGACTTAGCAGCAGCAGCAATAGTGTAAAGTTAATAATAATTTTGAGCCACCATAGTTGGATACAAGGATAGATATGGTTGCTGGAACATTTGTTGTGTAATAGAAAGATTATTTCAGGTCCTTAAAAATATTTCTTTCCAAGTTTTCTCCAATGTTTCCTTTTCCTTAAGTCGCCATTTTACATTTGGAGAAAACTGAGATCAGTATTGACAACCTGACTTTTATTGACTAATTTTAAGCGTTAATTTTGTTTTTAGTAATTTTCCTTGACTCTCCATGAAAATAACTTGTTGAAAGTTACCATTCTCACTAAGTTTAAGATTTTTATCCCTTTTTAAAATGTGTTTTAAACTATTTTATAAAAATATTTCTGTAGGGGATACAAAACAATATTATGATGACATAATTTGTTTTACTCCCAGGCAATTTCATACAATCATACATAAAGCAATATTATAGCAGATTAACCTTCTTATATGAGATTAAATTCTCATTAATATGTTTTTAATGTTTTATGAAAAATATTTTAATACAAAGAAGCACAATTTCCTCATCTATTTTACTACAATTGTACTATAAAACAGTATGAATTGTCAGTAAACAGTTATTCTGATGAAATACCGTATTTACCTCTTCCCTTCCATAGAGACAGGTCGTGTTCCAAGCTATGCATGATTCTATAGATGTAAAAATAATTTTTAAAAGTGATTTACATGAAAGAACCATGTCACAGAGCACTTTCCTTCCCATCCGGGCATGAAATCAATGCAAGCAGCTGCGTGTGTCGTGCGGTGACGGAGTGCTGAGTCATCGCTCCCGCCCCGCAGCCTGGGTGGAGACGCGAGGCTCATTTTATAGTTGGCACTGAAATCAAACCGGCGCGGGCTCGGGGCTCCCGCTGCGGGCACGCAGGAGCGGGAGGCTGGCGTGGGCCCGCAGCAGGCTGACAGATGTGTATAAGAGACAGACGCTAGATAGTATCTTGGCAAAAATAGGATCTAGGTTGGAATTGGAAAATAGGAAAGTACAAGAAGATATTGTTAATAGACTTTATGAGGATATATCAAAATGTGGTTAGTACTGATGTATTCTTTTAATCTCTTGTATTCTTCATTGATGTAAAAAAAACTTGATTTTCTAGACCCTTACTTAACTTTCAAAAATGCTTACAACTTCCATTAAAATTCTCACAACACTGTAAGCCTGTATTCTTTACATGTAGAGAGCAAACATACATTAACAAGTCACATGTATTGTGTTAACTTTCTCTAGCAGTCATGCGGACGGTCCTTATGTGTGTTTGTCTTGTTATATCGCCTTCTTAATTCCCATTCTGTGGAAGATAAACATTTTAGTAACAAATATTTTTTATTTCAAATGACCATGTATATGTGGTATAAATGAAATTTCCAAAAATTCTATCTCTATAATTCCTAACGTAACAGTCAACCTTCTCAGCAATCTGGCTGAGAAGGGCCTATTGCCTCGGATCACCTCGAAATGAGCATAAAAGCCTTAATTTCATTGTTGTCCTTAACTGTTGCCCTTTGGAAAGGCTGTTCGATGACCAGGAGCTAGAAGGGCTGAGTCTGGGCCTCTAGATGTTCCAAACTGCAGAGGCAACTTTGGTGCCCACACCGCAGCTTGCCCTGGGAGAGGCTTGCCCGGTGCCCCCGCACGCATATACACACGATGGTGGTGTAACTGCCGTGCCCCGCCGGAAGGATCTAAGACACTTCCGTTTTATCGTTGAAGCCGAAATCAATAGTTCATTATTGATTCTTGTTCATGACCTAAGTGTCATTAAACTCCCCAAAGAAGAACATCCTGCGTAGGATTTCCTAGAAACGACTCTTGCTGTTAAACCTTTCATATTAAGCATAAAGGGAAGCCTTGCAAAATCTTTTCGAGGAGCCTGAATAATTCATCGGCGCACCGGGAAGGCGTCTAAATATTAGCACAATGTTTGATTTTCCTTTCCGGATCAATCTATATCTGTTTCTATCTTTGGAAAAAAAAAAAAAAAATCCTTGCAGGGGTGTGATTGCTCACTCATTTCAATGAGCCCTGGTCACAAGGTAATGTTCGTCTTCTGTAAAAGCTCAAAGGGAACGGAACAAACCGCTTTAAGAAACAGAACTTTGCATTAATCTGATGTAGACTCAATACAATGAAAGAACATGAAGGAAGCCAGTTAGGTAGTAGAGGCGTCATTTGAGTCGCACACTATTTAAATCAAAACTGATAGCTTCCTCTCACATGTTCCCCTTCATTCTGAATATACTCATGCTTTATTTTGGTGAAAAGTGTGTTCTATGAAAAACGTTAGATGTTGGATTTCGGTACCCAAAGAATCTGGGCTTGCCACTTGAGAAACTCAGGAGGAAGACTCAGCCCTGTCTCACACGCCACGTCCCTTCGCTTGTCAAGACTGGTCATCCTCTCCATCTCTGCCGCCACCGAGCTTGGCCCTCGGGAATCTGTCTCCAGCTTGCCTCACTCCTGCAGGAACTGCTCCTCGGGTCTCTGCAGCCTCCTGCCTTTCCAGGCCCTCAGACCCATCCTTTACCGCCACCCAAGTCAACTGTCATGAACTCAGCTTGCGCAGTTATTTCTCCGCTGGTGAAAACATTCAGAGATTTACCATTAGCTGTGGAACAAATTCAGCCTCCTTGGCCTGGCATTAGCCCTTCTCAGCGGGCTTGAGGCCAATCCTTAGATTCCCATCCTCTCGCACAGGCACACGGGGCTGCAGGCAAATGACAGCTGTCATCCCCAAGCAGGGGTGGCAGACTGCCCACCTCCTCAGCTTTCCTCGTGTCTTTCCGGCCGGTGGTCATTTCCTCCCCTGCCTCGCACCCCTGCTTCTCAAGATCTGTAAGGCTCATGCTCTCTATGAAGGCTCTCCTGATTGCTCCTTTAGCCATTCACAAGGGGGTTATGCTTCCCTTACCACCCTGATCACCAGGAAACCCATTTTACAGGCATAGACAGGAATTAAGTTCCTTGAAGATAGGAACCATCTTTGCATCCTCCAGAGTGTCTAGCTTAATATGTGCGTGCTGAGTCACTGCAGTTATGTCCAACTCTTTGCAACCCTATGGACCGTAACCCGCCAGACTCCTCTGTCCATGGGGATTCTCCAGGCAAGAATACTAGAGTGGGTTGCCATGCCCTCCTCCAGGGGATCTTGCTGACCCAGGGATCAAACCGGAGTCTCTTACATAGCTTAATACAGTAGGTGTTAAAGAAACTGTTGGTTAGGAAAATAAATATGAAGGAGTAACTTTGCTGCAGGAGGGAAGGGTGTCTGGCCCTCTGTGGCACCGGTATCACTGGACCAGTGGGATACAAGGGGCAGGGCAGGGCAGGGTCGAAGCTGGCAAGCAGAGGGGTCCTCTGGAGGTTCGGCAAGACCCGGGGAGAAGCCAGTGGAACTGAGGGTAGGAAAGGAGAACGTTTGAGTGAGAAGGGAAGTCAGCGCCTCCCAGGAGGGAAGTGTTCACGTTTGGAAGAGAAACCATTTGCTTGAGAATCCTTGATTAGCCAAGGAGAGGACCAGAGAGGTCGATGAGAGGCACCGAGGAGGCCTGAGGTCTACAGCCCCGCCGCCAGAGTCCCGCCCTCTCCCTGACCTGCAACTCACGCGAAGCTCACGCGGCTCTGACTTCATCTAACGTAGTGAGATTTCTAAATGAGCATCGTGTGGAAGGCCCCCGCCGAGTGCTCTCCCCTTGAGGCCTGGCATCATGGTGACAACACTAGCGTGGGTTGCAGGTCTGGCTCAGCCTCCTGTGGGGTCACTGCTCCTTTCCCTTGAGTCCCTTGGACAGCAAAGGGTTCAAACCAGCCCATCCCAAAGGAAATCGACCCTGAATATTCACTGGAAGGACTGATGGTGAAGCTGAAGCTCCAATATTTTGGCCACCTGCTGCGAAGAACCAACTTGTTGGAAAAGACTCTGGTGCTGGGAAAATTGAGGGCAGGAGGAAAAGGGGATGACAGGATGAGATGGTCAGATGGCATCACTGACTCAATGGACATGATTAAGCAAACTCCAAGAGATGGTGAAAGGCAAGGAAGCCTGACGTGCTGTAGTCCCTGGGGGTGGCAGAGACAGACAGGACTTAGTGGTTAAACACGTGTTGAGCCTTTTCTGTTGCCAGGTGCTGATAACTCCAGTACTTTGGCCACCTCATGCAAAGAGCTGACTCATTGGAAAAGACTCTGATGCTGGGAGGGATTGGGGGCAGGAGGAGAAGGGGACAACAGACGATGAGATGGCTGGATGGCATCACCGACTCGATGGACCTGAAGCTGAGTGAACTCCGGGAGATGGTGATGGACAGGGAGGCCGGGCGTGCTGCGATTCATGGGTTGCAGAGTCAGACTCGCCGGAGCAACTAAACTGAACTGACCTGTTCTTAAATATATTATTTTGTTTAAACTTTGTAACAAAATTCTGAGGCTGTTACTATTACTAGCATCCTTAGATTGGCTTCCCTGGTGGCTAGCTGCCTGCAATGCAGGAGCCTAAAGCTCGATCCCTGGGTGGGGAAGATCCCCTGGAGAAGGAAATGGCAACCCACTCCAGTATTCTTGCCTGGAGAATTCTTTGGACAGAGGAGCCTGGTGGGCAACAGTCCATGGGGCTGCAAAGAGTCAGACAAGACTTAGCGACTAACACTTTTCACAACTATGTATTAGAGAAATGGATTTGCCCAAGTTCGCACAACAGATAAAAGAGGCAGCCAGGTCTGGCTGGGGGCTGGCTCTGCGGAAGGCGGTTGGGGTTGGGGGCTCTCAGCCCCTCCTCCCCGCCTCAAACTCTAGCCAGCTTCCTCCCACTGTTCAGCCTGGGGTCAATTCACTACATTTTCATAGGCCAAAGGAAGGGGCAGCAAAGAGCTTTAAGACTTGGGTGCCTTGGAAATTTTTCTCCTAAAAGTAGGTTTGAATATAATGTAACCTGTTTAAAACAGTCATTCCTTGATTGCTGTGTGTGTGAATTAAGAGCCTCTGGAGCTGGTGCAGAGTGTGGATGAGCAGTGACTTGTGGAGGCAGGTCGCCGTCTCAGGAAGCTGGAGGCAGCGTGATAGGGGTTGAGAACAGATGGTCCACGAGCCGGGAACTAGTCGAACAAGTCGCTTAGCTCTGCGGGTCTTCACTTCCTCATGGGGAAAAGGGGATCCTAGTGGCTCCCTCCCAGGACTAGCACCAGGGGGAGAAATGTCAGCGCGTGTCTGGTACCTGGTGAGTGTTGCCCTAATTGACATGCTGTCATTGTTATTGGTATTTAGACTGGAGTCATCAGGGAGTTATTTAATTAGCAACACTGGGGAAATAGATTGATTATAAGCCTTTCTTAACTTTTATTTAATCCTCTTTCAGATATAATCTTAAGTATCCAAAAAGCTAAAATAATTTCTAAACAGAAAGACTGATGAAATCAATGGAAAAGTTAAGAGCTATTTATGAAAGCCTGATGCAAGACTAAAAATATAGCGGTGTGATCTGTAATGTCCTTCAGCAGTGTTTTGGAAACGCTTAGGAAAGAGAGCCACATAAAGAAAGACATCTTATAACTGGTTTGATCCTAATGCCTCTAAAAGCCAAATGAAGAAAGTCAGTAAATGACAACAAACAAAATCAAAGCCCTGGCAAGCACTGGGACAAGGGGAGGCCCTGACCCGAGGGCCAGCTGGCGGCCCCCAGACCTAGGACTGGGCAGCGGCTCGGATGGCGCAGACCCCAAGAATGTCAGAGGTGTCAGCCTGATCCTGACTTCCCACCACCTTCCCAGCCTCCCGTCCGTATGCCGGACTCTCACATCGCAGCGGCGCCCGCCTGACCTTGACGCCTGTCCTCCTCGATGCAGGAGAGGACACTTGGTCCCCACTTTACTGGTCATGGTCTTCCGGTCGTCCCTATGGCAATTCCCAACTAACGAAGGGAAACCACTGAATAAGTCACCCCCAAAGGAACACGGGGTCCCCCAAAAGTCCTCAATTCACTTGCATTTCTCTTTAGAATGCATCTGATGGTTTTTGATTCACATATAACCCACCAAATTGCAGTAATTTCAGATATTATGCAAGGCTAATTTATGTTCTCTGTGTATTCTGGGAACGTAACTGGGAAAGGTCATCCACAAATGTGTGGTGTAATGGATGAGTAGCTATTCTGTGATACAAAGTTCTCTGCATTATTTTTCTTAGATAATCAAGAACTCATTTTATGCTCACATTCCAGGTAAAGAGCTGCATAGAATGATTCAGCGTCGTAAGTCTGTAGTGTGGAATTTACGGTTTTATTTGTTCCTACCCGAAGGTATGATGATAATAGCCAAATTCTTCCACACTCCTTTTAAATCTCAAATGTCAGATAATGTTAATAATAGCCACTAGTTATAGAGTGCTTGTTCTGTGGTGTGTACTTCAGAAGCATTGAATCTAATTTTCTCAACAGTCCTGTGCAATTGAGCTTATTATCCTTATTTAACTGATGGAGAAACAGAGGCTGAAAACTGTGAGGGGCCAGGCCCAAGTCAGGGAGCCGACAGGGGTCAGAACCCCGCTGGGCTCAGGTCTGTGGGCTCTGTGGGTCCAGCACTCTGCTCTCAGCTGATCACCCCCCACACAGCCTGAGAAGGAAGGGCCTCCCTTTGCGAGAACGTCTGTAAGCTCTGTGACAGAAAGCTCAGCATCTTTCTCAAGGTGAGTGGGTAACAGCTCACTTCAAACACTCCGAGTACCTCCGTTTCAAGTGCACGGGAGGAAACTGCAATTAAGGGAAAAAAAAAAAAAGAGAATCTCAGTGAAGTTCTACGACTGCCCATTATCACAAGCTGAATATCTTTTCCCAAAATACGAGCTCTAAAAAGATGATAGCGGGGAAATGTTATTTGAGTAAAATCTAAATTCTGTGGGGATAAGAGAAAAGAAAGAACCTGGAGACCCAGTCTCCTAAAACTATTTCCTTAAATATTAAGAAAGTGAAAAAGTGGAAGTGTGAGTCACTCAGTCGTGACTGACTCTTTGTGACCCCATGGACTGTAGCCCACCAGTCTCCTCTGTCCATGGGATTCTCCAGGTAAGAATCCTGGAGTGGGTGGCCACCCAGTATTCCCTTCCCCAGGGGATCTTCCCAAACCAGGAATTGAACGCTCGTCTTCTGCATTGGCGGGTTGGGTTCTTTACTGTCTGAGTCAAATTATAAGAAAATAAGAAAGCAAAAGAAATGGAGTTCTACTCAAGTGTGTTCTGAAAATCTTCAGTCACCTCCAAACCTAGCTGGCCATAGGAGGATTCCACCCCACCCGACCCACCAAGGGCAGAACAGGAAACGCCACACATCCGGGAAGAGAAAGCCTTGCACCCTCGGCGCCAACACTTCTGTTTCAAAGGTCCAAAAGGCATCCATGGAGACTGTTAGGGCTTCGATGTTCATTCTGGGAGATATGAAAATCGGAATTTAAGAGAAATATAAGAAATGTGGAACTCTGAAGGGGCCTCCAGAGCTGGTTGAGATGAACTAGAACCCTCGAGAAGGTGGGGGTCAGAAGGTGGGGCGGGGTGTCAGCCTGGCATGGCCTCCAGAGAGAGAGAGGTCTCTCGGGCCAGCAAAGGGCCCAGAACATGCTAGTTATTAAAAAGATGATCTTGAACAACCTTGCATTTTCTATGGCAGAGATGATTATTGTATCCTGATTCTGAAATTCAAATTCTTGACTGAGTTAAAGATTTAATACTTTAAAGGGGTTCATATTAGTAAGCATGGTCTTTCACAATGTTTTTGTAAAACTAACTTAATTCCAAATTTCGTCTTTGTTTCTGCTTCTGTGATATTATACAGAACATCATTTTATTAGTATGTTATCATGTGTAGCAAACACAAATGTCCTGCTTTATGTATCAATAATAAAACACGTATTATTTTTCCTAAAGACAGCAATACATGCTGATATTAGATGACAATAAATATTTATGGACAGGTTCACACCGGTTTTACCATCCATCCCAATTGTAACAGATGAGAGTTTATCATTCAGTCTGGAAGATTTTACAAACCACTGAATAATGAGCTCATATCCATTCCAAATAGACATGGACTATAAAACAGTATGAATTGTCAGTAAACAGTTATTCTGATGAAATACCGTATTTACCTCTTCCCTTCCATAGAGACAGGTCGTGTTCCAAGCTATGCATAATTCTATAGATGTAAAAATAATTTTTAAAAGTGATTTACATGAAAGAACCATGTCACAGAGCACTTTCCTTCCCATCCGGGCATGAAATCAATGCAAGCAGCTGCGTGTGTCGTGCGGTGACGGAGTGCTGAGTCATCGCTCCCGCCCCGCAGCCTGGGTGGAGACGCGAGGCTCATTTTATAGTTGGCACTGAAATCAAACCGGCGCGGGCTCGGGGCTCCCGCTGCGGGCACGCAGGAGCGGGAGGCTGGCGTGGGCCCGCAGCAGGCTGACAGCGGCGCCCCGGCGCGCTTCGTAAGGACGCCGCGGCCCAGCGTCCGGGCAGCTGATCCGAGCGCCTGCCTGCAGCTCTGCGCCTTCCCGGCACAGGCTCTCCGCCTGAGCTGGAGTCTTGCTGTTCCTCCTTGCCCATGTACTCCGGGCTTTCTTCCCTCTGTGTTTTTTTTTCTGCTGTAGCTCCCTGGCTGGGCGGCTCCCTGCCAGCTTCACCGTCAGGCATCTGGTCCGTGGCAAGCTTTGCCTTCTCCGGGGCTGGCATGCGGGAAGACTACGTGAAAGATGGATTTTCCCATCTTGGGTGTCAGGGTGGTGCTACGAACACTGAGGCCACGGTGGTCGCCGGAGACCCTGTCCCTGATGTCCTGGGGCTTCCCTCCAACTGGGAAGAGGAGCGCCAGATAAACCATGACTTCGGCTGTGCAGTGAGACCTGGAGCGGAGGGTCAGGGCGGCTCCCTGAGTTGGGGCGCTGCGGGGGAAGCCTGTGGGGGAATAGACTGGGGGGTAAAAACCCTGAAGCAGAAGAGAAGCTGAGAAAGCCCCGGAGACCTGGGGGAGGGCAGAGGGGTTTCGGGGAGGCTGGAGAAGTAAGAAGGAGCCAGGGCATGCTGGATTCAGCTGACGGCAGGTCATACGGCCACAGAGAGCGTGGTCATCTCGCTCTGAGGGTCAACGGGAGGCCAGGGAAGGTTGTAAACGGACAAGTGACTAACTTTATATTTTGGCTGCTGTTCGCGCAGCATTTCATGGGGGATATGCTAGATGGCTGTTGCACTTTGCAGCGCAGTGTGATGACAGTACTTTGTATAGAGTGACAGAGAAATGAAAACATACTTTTGAAAATTACCAAAGAATAGAACTTGGTGTTAAACCTGATAGAGTAAGAGAGAGAGGCGTGTTGGGACTTCCGCTGATAGATCTATCTGTGGAGAGATGGAGCATGTTAGCGTTAATAAGGAACAGTGAGGGATGACAGAGTTCCAAGGGAGAGGGAAGAGTATGGAGTTACAGTGGACACTCTGTGGTCAAGTCCCTGTGGGACATCCGGGGGTGGGGGGCAGGTGGCTCTGCATGTCCGGAACTCAAACGCCATCAGGAGAAGGAAAGCGTGATTACAGGATGGTATCTACGCGATGATACTGTTTCATTCCAGGTTTTAAAATATCGGAAATAAGATTTGATTCATCTGTTAAGTTCACTAAGAGCTTGAATGAGCAGTTTTCTAACAGCCACTCCTGGCTTCTAATGCTAGGCGCCCTCTGATCGACAACCGCTGTTTTCATCACGTGCAAAGAAGAAATGCATGCCTGTGAGCTCTGCGGGGACAGATGACCATGGTGGCAGACTGGAATGGAGCCCTCGCCAGGGAAGCTGGGGCCCAGTTCAGTCCAGCCAGCACTCACGGTGTGGCCATGGGCCAGCTGAAAGCTCTCTGAAGCTTGTACGTAAGATGGAGAGAGAGACAAGAAAATCCCAGGGTCATTCTGAGTCGTATAATCCTATAAAAATCCACCTGCCGATGCAGGAGCCACAGGAGACGCGGGTTCGATCCTTGGATTCGGAAGATCCCCTGGAGAAGGAAGTGGCAGCCCACTCCGGTATTCTTGCCTGGAGAACCCCGTGGACAGAGGAGCCTGGTGGCCCATGGGGTCGCAAAGAGCTGGACATGACTGAGCGCATGTGCACGCACGTGCACACACACACACACTCACACACACACGCGCGCTCACAGTCCTCTAATTCGAACAGATTGCAGCCATTAAAAAAAATCAAGCTCGATCTGTTTATTAAGCTCTAAAATTATTTTTATTGGAAAAAATCCAACACTTGTTTATCCATAATACTGTGTGACACCCTAATATGAAATGTTATATGAAAATATAGTCTCAGTCAAAGTGCATGCCTATTTCTTTGTTCAGTTTATTTAGCCATTAGTTTCCAATAATTTTGGATACATAATTGCTGGCTGTAAATTAGAAAAGCCAGTTCCTTTGTCACAATGTCCATATCTTTAAGTTCTTTTTGGAAAGCATCAGTTTTATGTACATGACTAGAGAATTCAGATACCAAAATACGCATCCCTCACCAAAACAGAATCATCGAACACTGTTCTTTAAGGTTATAACTGCTTCCTTACAGTAATATCACACACATTCATGAACTGAGTATAAGTAAGAAATATCTTTCAAGTTAAACTGAAATTTGACTTGGATTTCCTTTCATAACAATGTGCCTAACATGCTCCAAATGATTTTTGAATTATGATATGCAGAAGGTACCTAATGCCAAGAATTAGCAATGAAAACATACATAATGCCTTTCATCTCAGCATGGTTAAGACCTTCTTTTGTTTGGTACTAATCACCAGAATGGACACATTTACCCAAATGTGTATAAGTGTGAGGCCATTATCGCAAGGGGAGTTGAAGGTTTGAGTTATAGGCTAGAAGACAGGGGGCAAACCCAGGTTGGGGTTGCAGGAAGAAATTGTAGCTTCTAATTGCTTTTGGTGACTGAAAGGAAGGACAGAAAACTGGATGGTCTGACTCTTCTCACAGCAAATTCCAAACCTATGAAAATGAATTTCCTTTTATAAAAAGGCAAGAGGAACAAGTATTTTTGTAGATAGTAAATTAGAGATGGAGGAGACAGCATTTGAGCTGAGATTTTTTTTGACCAAGGATTTCGCTTAGATTCTAACATTTTGGTACTAAGAGGGCCAGTCTGGGGGAGGCGGAAACATTTTTTTTTTTTAAGCAATATAAGCCTGTGAGTTAAAAAACACTACTTAAAAGAAATTTTTCTTAAAGAGATGGAACACCAGACCACCTTACGTATCTCCTGAGAAACCTGTATGTGGGTCAAGAAGAAACAGTTAGAACTGGACATGGACTGGTTCAAAACTGGGAAAGGAATATGGCAAGGCTGTATATTGTCACCTTGTTTATCTAATTTCTATGAAGAGTACATCATGCGAAATGCCAAGCTGGATGAAGCACAAGCTGGAATCAAGATTGCTGGGAGACAGAGTAATGGAAATAAAAACAAAAATAAACAAATGAAACCTAATTAAACTTAAAAGCTTTTGGACAATCAAGGCAAATATAAGCAATGAGAAAAGACAGCCTTCAGAATGGGAGAAAATAATAGCGAACAAAACAACTGACAAAGAATTAATCTCCAAAATATACAAGCAGCTCAATACCAGAAAAATGAACAGCCCAGTCAAAAAGTGGGCAAAAGAACTAAACCGATGTTTCTCCAGAGAAGACATACAGATGGCTAATAACCACATGAAAAGATGTTCAGCATCACTCAATATTAGAGAAATGCAAATCAAAACCACAATGAGGTGTCACCTCATACCAGTCAGAATGGCTGTCATCAAAAAGTCTACAAGCAATAAATGCTGGAGAGGGTGTGGAGAAAAGGGAGCCCTCTTACACTGCTGGTGGGAATGCAAACTAGTACAGCGGCTATGGAGAACAGTGTGGAGATTCCTTTAAAAACTGGGAATAGAACTGCCATATGACCCAGCAATCCCACTGCTGGGCATACACCCTGAGGAAACCAGAATTGAAAGAGACACGTGTACCCCAGTGTTCATTGCAGTTCTATTTACAATAGCTGGGACATGGAAGCAGCCTGGATGTCCATTGGCAGATGAATGGATAAGGAAGTTGTGACATATACAGTAACGGAGTATTACTCTGCTATAAAAGGAATGAATTTGAGTCAGTTCTAATGAGGTAGATGAAACTGGAGCCTGTTATACAAAGTGAAGTAAGTCAGAAAGAGAAACACAGATACTGTACATTAATGCATATATATGGAATTTAGAAAGAGAGTAACAATGATTCTACGTGCAGGGCAGCAAAAGAGACACAGATGTAAAGAAGAGACTTTCGGACTCTGTAGGAGAAGGCAAGGGTGGGATGATTGAAAGGACAGCACTGAAACATGTATATTACTATATGTAAAATAGTTGACCAGTGCAAGTTTGATGCGTGAAGCAGGGCACCCAAAGCCAGCGCTCTGGGACAAGCCAGAGGGAAAGGGTGGGGAGGGAGGTGGGACGGGGGTTCAAGATGGGGGGGACACATGTTTATCTGTGGCTGGTTCATGTCAATGTATAGCAGAAACCACCACAATATTGTAAAGTAATTATCTTCCAATTAAAATAAATAAAATAATTAAAAATAAGACAAAAAAAGATTTCTGGGAGAAATATCAACAACTTCAGATAAGCAGATGATACCACTCTAATGGCAGAAAGCTAAGAAGAACCAAAATTCCTCTTGAGGAGAGTGAAAGAGGAGAGTAAAAAAGCTGGCTTAAAACTCAGCATTCAAAAACCTAAGATCATAGCATCCTGTCCCATCACTTCATGGCAAATAAAATGGGAAAAGTGGAAGCAGTGACAGACTTTATTCTGTCGGACTCCAAAATCACTGCAGACAGTGACTGCAGCCGTGAAATCAAAAGACACTCCTTGGTAGGAAAGCTATGACCCATCTGGACAGTGTATTAAAAAGCAGAGACACCATTTTGCCGATAAAGGTCTGTATGGTCAAAGCTATGCTTTTTTCAGTAGTCATGTACAGATGTGAGAACTGGAAAATAAAGAAGGTTGAGCACTGAAGAACTGGTGCTTTTGAACTGTGGTGCTGGAGAAGACTCTTGAGAGTGCCTTGGACTGCAAGGAGATCCAACCAATCAATCCTGAAGGAAATCAACCCTGAATATTCACTGGAAGGGCCATTACTGAAGCTGAAGCTCCAACACTTTGGCCACCTGATGTGAAGAACTGACTCATTCAGAAAGACCCTGATGCTGGGAAAGATTGAGGGCATGAGGAGAAGGGGGGCAGCAAAGGATGAGATGGTTGGATGGCATCACCGACTCAATGGACATGAATTTGAGCAAACTCTGGGAGATAGTGGAGGACAGAGGAGCCTGGTGTGCTGCAGTCCCTGGGGTCACAAAGAGATGAGCACAACCTAGTTTTTGAACAACTACAACAACAACAAGCCCATGTGTCTATTAACATCAGTATGTGTGTCAACTCCGTGACTGATTCAAGACTAGCGTGACTATGGCCAGATTTTTTTCCCCTTGGTTCCTTTGGTTTAAAATGTTATTCCAATGCTTTAATCACTGAGAAAAAGAGAACTGCAATGTTTTTCTTCAAGTGATCCAAACAATACTTCTTTAAAAGAAAAAAAAAAAAAAACCTTTTCATAATATTCATATTACCACTTTTGTTGCTAATGATTTAATCTACAGTATTTTAAAAACAGTCTTGAAAAATTTGATCTGATTCTTGTGGACATGATCAGCCTCTGATTCTATCTTGAACGTCAAGACATTTTATTTCAGTAAGAAAGGAAAGAAGGCTGTTGCTATATTGGGTAAAGTTCATTGAATTTGGAATGCATGTTGAAATCAGGCAGGCCTCATTTCTTCCCTATGCTATTAATTTACTAGATCAAAGGTTGGCTCGATGCAGACTGACTCATATGCAGTGTATTTTAATTACATATCATTATTCTATTGATACTCTTACAGAGTATTTTTTGCTTATAGACATGGTGATTATTGAATATAAGTTGTTTAAACTTCATCTTCAAATTGAAAAATCTGAAGAGCTAGAGAGCTCTTCTTTCTAGAGAGCTCAATATAGATTTCTACTTCCAAGATTAAATGAAATTAAATGTACACTACCTTGGTTTCACATAGCAGGAGAAAAAATGATTCACCTTGATTTTTGTTATTATTGCTATTTTTTTAACTCTTCTACTGCAGTTTTTGTTATTTTTGCCCACCTTTCAGTCTGTTTTGCATAGCACTGCAAGTTTAAGTCTTAGTCACTCAGTTGTGTCCAAGTCTTTGTGACCCTGTGGACTGTATCTCTCCAGGCTCCTCTATCCGTGGAATTTTCTAGGCAAGATTACTGGAATGGGTTGCCATTTCCTCCTCCAGAGGATCTTCTGACCCAGGAATGGAACTGGGGTTTTCTGCATTGCAAGCAGAGCTACCATGGAAGTTTAAACTTCCTAAATGAAAGTGAAAGTCGCTGTCGTGCCGGACTCTTTGCAACCCCATGGACTATATAGTCCATGGAACTCTCCCGGCCAGAATACTGGAGTGAGTAGCCTTTCCCTTCTCTAGGGGATCTTCCCAACCCAGGGATTAAACCCAGGTCTCCTGGGTTGCAGGTAGATTCTTTACCAGCTGAGCCACAAGGGAAGCCCAAGAATACTGGAGTGGGTAGACTATCCTTTCTCCAGTGGATCTTCCCAACCCAGGAATCGAACCGGGGTCTCCTGCATTGCAGGCGGATTCTTTACCAACCGAGCCACAAGGGAGGCCTGGCTTCAAAGTGTCAACTCCTCCACCCACGGTTCCTCTGCACACACTCAGGATGACGGGGTTGGAGCAGAGCCTCGGCTCTTCCATCAGGAGCTCCAGGGCTTCCCTGACAATGAAGACGGGTGTCATTCACCCCCGGGGTTCTCTTCCCGCCGCTCCCCTCACTACCACTCTAGCTCCAGGCCAAGTGGGCTCGGTTCGGCTATGCGCCCCGCGTGGCTCTGCCCGAAGTCGCCCGCACTAGTTTCTCTGCCCGGAGCACTGCGCCCGCCTCCAGACGTGAACGCCGCCCTTCTCATTCCAGCTCAGACGCGCCCATGCTCAGGATGCTCGGGAAGGAATTATCTTCTCTTCCATGACTTCAGTAGTTTCAACTGTACTGGTCATGACGTCATTGATTGTCATCAGTGGGGGTTACACACGTGATGGGTGATAACTCCTCTTTAGAGTGACAGCTTCTCAACGTGAGGGTTCACTGAATATTGACCTGCTCACACACGGTTAGCTTGGTGTGCAGTGGGGGACTGCGGGGCCCATGGACTGTGCACCACGTGACCCCTATCAGCTCAGAGTGCAGTGAAATCAGGACACAGGTCTAGATGGCAAGCTCAGAAGCTGTTAGGCCTGCCAAACAGCAGAGCAGGTCAGTGAAGGGCTGTGTCTGGGGGCACGCAGTGGAAGCCACACACTGGGGTGAATGGCAGAGATGGTCTGCAGGTTGCCACAGGAAACAACAGCAAAAACACATTTTCTGGAGGTGACAGCCCCCTTGCCCCCGAAGTGACAGACTTATATCCCATGCATAGGACAAGAGCTGCCAGACCTGGTGGGCCAGGACTGAGGCTGGGCAGAAGCTCTGCAGAATGGACGTGTAAGAAGACATGTGAGAACTGACCCGCCTGGAGCGGGGGTCATCCTCAGAGATCGCCTCCACACCTGCTCTGGGAGGTGAGGAGGGAAGAAGCACACACCTCCCGATGCAGCTCCCGATGCAGCTCCTCCGTGCCAGAGTAAGAGGGCGGAACCAGGGTAAGAGGGCGGAACCAGGGTAAGAGGGCGGAACCAGGGTAAGAGGGCGGAACCAGGGTAAGAGGGCGGGCCCGGGGTAGATGCCCTCCTGGATCGACTCAGTTTGCGAGGCAGAGAAAACAGTTACCCCTACATTCTTCAGGAAGGCAGAGCAATTCATCTCTGTGCAGTGGACCCTCCTTCTGTCACAAGAAGGCCCTCCAGTTAGCTGGAAAGCATGTCTCACAGAGAGCAATATGAAACAAAAGCTGCCATAGCATGGATATCTAAGGGGGAAAAAAGGAAGGAGCAGTGAAACTTGTCAGAGGAAGAATATTCACAGACACTCAACGACACAATGGCTCCAGCGTGCCAAGGATGGTGGAGCTTCTGACTTCCTATTGAAATTTAATTGATAAAAGCTAGTAAACAGTGAAGCAACTGCGACCATGAAAAGACCTCCTAGAGCAAAACCACAGTCTCGGAACAGACAGGGAGGCAATCGAGGGGATGAAAGCCAGGGTTAAAAGGCCCCAGAAGTGACGATCCAACTGCAGGAAGCACAGAAGAGGAGCTCTGTAGAAGACACAGCGAAGGCGTGGGTACAGGAACAAGGAAACTCCAGCCACATAACAGTGAAATGGGCCATTTAAAATGGCTACAGACAAGGTGAGAGACAGAGAAGACAGGCACAGAGGTTTCTAAAACACACATAATTCAAACTCTTGCAGCGGGAAAATACACTGGAATGGAACAACTGTTAAAAGACTTAATTTAAGAAATTGTAATGAGAGGAAGACGTGAACCCGTATTCTGGAAGGGCACAGCATGTATCATGGAAAGCTGACCCAGGGTGCTCAGTGGTGGGTGGGTCTGTAACCCAGCCTCTCTACCCTGGGGATGGTGTGAGGGGTGCAGGGTGGAGAAAAAGAGGAAAAAAATGATCAGATGTCCTTGTTAGCACGTGCTGGATCTCCTGTTAGTGTTTCTTAGAGGAAATAAAATGGAGGGAAAATGTCACTGGAATATAAAGTGGGGATGTTTCATGACTGAAATTAATGCTCTCCAGACATTCTTTGGAGACTTCAAACATTAAATCTGGAAGAGGGTGAATCCTACCATTTCCAGGAGGGACTAGGGGTTACACAGTTTGACTTCATGCTTTTCCTGTGTCTTGCAGTTACTTGTGTCCTTTGAGTTATTAATAAAAAGGCAAGATATCTGATTCTTGATAGCCTGATTTGAAAATTCGACACTGTATATTGTATCACCAAGACATCTCCTATGTTCAGTTCAGTCACTCAGTCGTGTCCGACTCTTTGCGACCCCATGAATCGCAGCACGCCAGGCCTCCCTGTCCATCACCAACTCCCGGAGGTCACTCAGACTCACGTCCATCGAATCGGTGATGCCATCCAGCCATCTCATCCTCGGTCATCCCCTTCTCCTCCTGCCCCCAATCCCTCCCAGCATCAGAGTCTTTTCCAATGAGTCAACTCTTCGCATGAGGTGGCCAAAGTACTGGAGTTTCAGCTTTAGCATCATTCCTTCCAAAGAAATCCCAGGGCTGATAGCAGCCCACCAGGCTCCCCCATCCCTGGGATTATCCAGGTAAGAACACTGGACTGGGTTGCCATTTCCTTCTCCAATGCATGAAAGTGAAAAGTGAAAGTGAAGTCGCTCAGTCGTGTCCGACTCTTAGCAACCCCATGGACTGCAGCCTAACAGGCTCCCCCGTCCATGGGATTTTCCAGGCAAGTGTGAGATGAGTGCAATTGTGCGGTAGTTTGAGCATTCTTTGGCATTGCCTTTCTTTGGGTTTGGAATGAAAACTGACCTTTTCCAGTCCTGTGGCCACTGCTGAGTTTTCCAAATTTGCTGGCATATTGAGTGCAGCACTTTGACAGCATCATCTTTCAGGATTTGAAATAGCTCAACTGGAATTCCATCACCTCCACTATCTTTGTTCGTAGTGATGCTTCTGAAGGCCCACTTGACTTCACATTCCAGGATGTCTGGCTCCAGGTGAGTGGTCACACCATCGTGATTATCTAGGTCATGAAGATCTTTTTTGTACAGTTCTTCTGTGTATTCTTGCCACCTCTTCTTAATATCTTCTGCTTCTGTTAGGTCCATACCATTTCTGTCCTTTATTGAGCCCATCTTTGCATGAAATGTTCCCTTGGTATCTCTAACTTTCTTGAAGAGATCTCTAGTCTTTCCCATTCTGTTGTTTTCCTCTATTTGTTTGCACTGATCGCTGAGGAAGGCTTGTTTTAAATATGAAGAAAAAATAATTGGGCGACCAGACAAAAGAATCAAGTCACTTATAAGGAGGAAAGTGTGTATTAGTCTCAGAATTTTCCACAGGTACTTTCAAGGTTGGAAGACTGTAGACAGGTATCTGTGCAAACTAGAGGAAATAAAATATGTCTGAACTTTTCAGCAGTCAGACTAGTTTTCAAAAACAAGCAGCTCTGAAAATGTGACTTTAGGGAGTACTGTTTCTCTTCTTTACAAGGAAACTATGGGGGTCACTTCTCAGCCCAGAGATGATAAACGTCATTCGCGCTAGCACTGAATAGATTTAGCGAAGAAGTAAGACTGAAACAATGCTTTAGAGATTAGGGACGAGGAAGGCAAAGCTATTCAAGTATCAAATGCTCCAACAATGCAGAAAAGATACAACTAGCAAAAAATAACAGGAAGGAGGGGGAAAAAATGGGAAGGAGACTTAACTTGCTGGCTGCCTCATTTGCAGGAGTTTGGGGTTAAAGAACATTATCTGAAGTCGATGTATCATGTGACAGACAATTAAGTGTATCTAACAAAGCAAAGGTAAATACTAAGTAACTTGATTTTATTTAACTTTTAGGTTACAGAGGAAAGACAATCCAAAATTACAGAGAAAAAGAAAACAGCATAATGAAAATACTGCAAATCAGAAGCTTTAAGAGGCCACTAAAATGCTCAGAGAAAGATGAATTACCTTAAATCTCAATATTAATTAAAAATAATTTTAAAAATTTAACTCAAAATGTTGGGAAAGAGGCAACAAAACAGAAGAAATGTTTAAAAACAAATGCTAAATTCACTAATAAGAAAGTCAAAACAGCAGAACCACAAAATAAATCCAAAAGATGGGTTTCAAGAGAAAAAGAAGAGAAGAAAATGGCAAGCCACTCCAGTATTATTCCTGGGAAGATCCCACAGAGAGAGGAAGCTGGAGGGCTACAGTCCATGGGGTCGCAAAGAGTCAGACACGACCAAGCCCGCATGAATGTAAAAGAAAAAGAAGTCAATAAAAGATATAACCCAATACCCAATCTAATCAAGAACAATTAGAGAATGTGTCAATAATAATAGGCAGGGTGGGAGAGTAACAGAAAATAGAAGGAATTAAAAGAAACATAGGACATTACTTTGCTCAACTGTATGCAGATAAATTGGAGAAGGAAATGGCAACCCACTCCAGTGTTCTTGCCTGGAGAATCCCAGGGGTGGCGGAGCCCAATGGGCTGCCATCTGTGGGGTCGCACAGAGTCGGACACGACTGAAGCGACTTAGCAGTAGCAGTATGCAGATAAATTTGAATAAATTGAAAAAATTCTAGGAAAATGCAATTTGTCAAAACTGACCCCAGAGGAGATAGAAAATCTTAAAAGACTTGATATCTATGGGAGAAATATAAAAGGCAAAGAGCTACTCTCCTTACAAAAAAAAAAAATATCGCTAGGCCCAGACACGAGACTTTCACTAATCCAGAGCTTACGGTGAAAGTAAGGGAAACATCTAAATTTTTCTCTCTGAAGGAAGTATAACATTATATCAAAACACAAAACTGTAGAGAAAGTAAACAACAGACTACTATCACTCATTAAAGTGTAAACCTTAAATAAAATATTAGCAAACTAAATCCAGAAGCATATTAAAGGAATGATGCATCATTATCAAATGTGTTTTATTTCAGAACGTAAAGAATATTTAAGGATTCTATTAATTTAATTTATCATATTAAAGACCACAGAAAAATATAGATGATTATTTCCAAAGAGGCTAAAAAGACATTGGATAATATTCAACACATTACTACTAAAAGCAAGAAAGAGTGGGATCTTTCTTTTATAAGTTAAAATATATCTGTCTCAATACAAAAGTCTGTGGAACATATCACAAAGTATTCCCACTAAAGTTTGATTTATCACTATTATCATCGCTGTTATTTAACTTTATACTACAAATAATAGCCCCACTCTACAACACCAGAGAAAGAAATGAAAGTGAAAAATCGGAAAGGAGAAGACAAAACGGCCACTTTGGGGAGGATACATATTTTATACCTGGAAAACGTTAAAGAATCAACTGAATAAGCAAAAGAATTGAATGAAGTAGTGCAGTTGAAAATAAGCAGACGGACTTCCGTAGTGTACCCACGGCCTACATGAAGGAAACTTCAAAACACAGGCTGAGCTTTTGGCTCACAGGGAGTGCAAGCTAACTTTAGATGACTTACGCATCTTATTGGAAAGGTATGAGGTAGTTTTTAGAATGGAAGAAGCCAGCAACCAGCATGAAGACCCAGACCTCAGAAAGCAGGCAGGAATCAGGGAAACTCCCCAGAGGTGGTGTGAGCTAAGGATACCCCTCCAGGAAGAAGCATCACCACGCATTTTCAGTTCTTCCAACTTTCAGTCAAGCTCAAATTCCCAGCAGAGCCCAGCCAGCCTGACTTGGCTCCCAGGCTCAGTTCTTAGCAGGTGGGAAGGGCCTCGTGGTGGTCCTACCCGACCTGGAGTGTTTGTACTGGCAATGCTAGATCCAGAGAAAACCTGAGCCCAGACACCAGACGAGCAGAAACACTGACCGTCGTTAAACGAGTCCCTCCAACCAGGAAGAGATGTCTCTCTGTTGCCTCCCGTCTTTGCCATTCCTGAATGGTTTCTTTCACAGACATCCTGCAGATTTCTTATTAAATTTGCTTCAAGGAGTTGCATGGTTTTGTCCGTAATTTCTTATAATTCTGAATGTGATCTTTTAAAAACTGGAATTTCCAACTGACTGTGGCTAGGATCTAGCACAGACTAGTAAATATTTTAATTCATTTGACAGATGAGACCAAGTTGAAGGTAGCTTGAACATTTTAAAATACCAACTAGGAAAAATTGAGAAGCACATCATTTTGGTGTTTCTGCCCAGGCTGGAAACACACGTTAAGTTCCAAGGAAAAGGAGAAATTCAACAAGTGTGAGAAGAAAGCTATAGGAAGCCCAGGCAGGTTGAAAATGTAATGAAAGAGAAATTTAACAGTGATTTAAATCTAATTTCCTGCTTTTTAAGGAGGTGTGGATAAAAATAAAACACAAATGAGTGTTACATAAAAGCAGGCAAAACCATAACCTTGAAAAATTTAGAATGAAGTTTGGCAAATCTGATGTTATAGCTGATAGAACCATAAAACAATTTAAAACAAAAGCACAGAAATATGAACAGCAAATTCAACTAATAGTTTCTTATGAAAGAAACAAAGCAGGTATTTCTACTGTACAAATATATGAGGCCATAAATTTTGTCAGGTTAGATAAAAGATTCTGATTATTGAGATTTTGAATGCAAATTATTTGAATGAAAGATTACCACCTGTAATATTCCCATATTTTCAAAGTATGCAATTTACTTTTGCTTTTCCATTAAATTTTATTCATTTGGAATTAACATGCTATATTTTCTTATAAATCAACTAAATTTCTTATCTTTTAAAGTTAATTTAAATGAATACTTTCCAAAGTAGCGTATCAAAAATACCAACTTGTCTGCTGGTTATAAACACTTAAGAGGAGAGGTGATGAACACAAGTGCTTCCCAGGGCTCAGTGGTAAAGAATCTGCCTGCCACCGCAGGAGCCCCAGGTTTGATACCTGGGTTGGGAAGATCCCCTGGAGAAAGGAATGGCAGCCCATTTCAGTATTCTTGCTTGGAGAATCCCATGGACAGAGGAAGCTGGTGGGTCACAGTCTATGGGGTCACAAAGAGTCGGGCACGTGCTTAGTCACTTCAGTCATGTCCGACTTTCTGCGACCTTATGGACCATGGACTGCCAGGCTCTCTGTCCATGGGATTCTCCAGGCAGGAATGCTGGAGTGGGCTGCCATTCCCTTCTCCAAATCTGACCTGAGACGAGCCAAAGTGACACCACAAGAAGGATGCTGGACTAAGTGACTAAATGAAAAAACAAAACAACATATATGAATGTTAGCTTCCTCTCCAATACCTGCCTACCCTGGTGAAGTACCAGAAAGTCAGCAGTGAGAAGAGAAAGACAGACTACGCTAGTCTGGAATCAGTAGTAATATATTAGGAACTACGTTGAGCTTTGCTTGCTCAGCAAGTCTCTACTCACAAATGGGGTAAACAGTTTAAGTGTGACATGGGATTTGCATGGTACTTTCTAAGAATAAACTATTTTTAAACCATAATAGTTTAGATCTGCACATATAAGTATAGTTGATATGCAAAAATATATATTTTAATAGAACTTTTAAAGCAGGTTCCCTGTAATATTTCCTTTATAAAATCTGAATTAGATACTTCAAGGAGCAAGCTACTGTTCAAACGCCGATATCTAAGCTTTGCACTAATTGGAAACAGCTTATTGTAGAAGGGGTGTGAAATATGATGACCCCATTGGAAATATAAGGCCTGAAAAATACTTTCAGAAGTCAGGACTTCAAAGCAGAATACCTTCTGTTCTCATACTTTGGCATACAGTAGGCATCAACGATCATTTGGTGAATAAGTGAGCCAAGATCAACCCTTCAGTTACAGAAGGCCGAGACGGCCCTACTAGTGGGTGGGCGGGACGTTCAGGAAGCAGAAATGCTCCATTCCGGGCGGTACAGAGAGTGAAGCCAACAGCTTGTGGGAGGATGTGGTGGCCACTTTATCCCTGTGGTCACAGCGATAAAGCATGGTGATCTCCAGGCTGAAGACTTCTGCCAACCGTGCCTCACCAGGAGGGTAAAAGCCTCCGGAAGTGTAGCTCATGGAGGATCCCCCTCGCGGGGACCTATCCGCCGGGCTCCACTGCCTCTGCAAGCTTCCAGCCCCACCACGGATGCCCCTGGGGCGTCAGTACTCTCGGGCTTTCTGGACGTCTGGTTCTCTGATCTGACCCTGGGCACGCGGCCTTCCCTGTTCCAGGCGTTTTCTGTTCCGGTTACTAAGCCCTGGGGTGCAGGGCGCACTGTAACTGAGGGCAGGGAGCAGCGGAATGCTGATAAAATGGCCCGGCCTGGAGAAGGGGAATTCCCCAGATGCGTGGCTCGCGGGGCGGCTACAGCCGGAGCGTGGACCCCGGCCCCGGCCTGGCTGCTGGACCGGGCAAGTCACGGGGCCTGGGCGAGCCCAGGGGCCCAGCCGCCGTCAGCCCACGCCGCTGCTCTGAGAACTGAGAGGCAGGGCAAGGCAAACCCCCAGCAGGCTGCTTGCACGGAGCAAATGAGTAATCTGCGTTAAGGAAAACGAAGGTCAGGGGAGCACGTGAGCGAGCAGCGGGCGCAGAAGCCTCTCTCAGCTCAGATGGCCTCGGCAGCGGCCCCGGCCTGCCCGGCACGCCTCTGACCTCGCCCCCAGCCGCTCTGACGTCTCCCGGGCAACCGTCCGGCTGGCTTCCCTAGAGTTCGGCCGCTCGTCCACCACCCTGACCAGGAAACGCAGATTCACAGCAGACAAGTTGCTCAACAGCCTCGAGCTGAACAAGATGCCAAAACACTAAACTGACCCCATCTTAGGCACCCCCTCATGTTTCACAAATTCCTAACCTGTGTTGCATTTCCTCTTTATAAGCTATTTACCAGTATTAATTTTACTTGTAATCTTTGAGATCTAAATCTAGTTTCTGATTTTATAATGTATTTTTTTTACTGTTCTGAAAGAGTAGTTCGGACTTATTCCGTTTTCCATTCATAAGCCTTATAATGGATATTCCTAGCCATCTTGATAGCCTCGGTAAAAAGAAGTCACCAATATGAGAGATGTAAGAAGTTATGCTAGCTTTAATCAAAGACCACTGCTAATTCAATTAAATACAAATGACTTTATAGGAACGAGCCTATTACTATTTTTTTCATGAAAAGATAATTGGAAAGTGATGACAGGATGATTCTAATGTTAAACAGAGACACACCAAATCCATTTCAATTTATGGATCAAATTATTATTTGCAGAAATGAACTGTGGAGTAGTCAAAATATTATGATATTAATCTTTGACTTAGAAACAAGAAACTTTCTATTATGGTAAATGCTAAATATAACAATGTAGGTTTTTTTTTAATCACTAACCTAAAATCTTGATGGAATTAACCTCAATCACCAACCTATCAACTAGCTACTTAGAAAATCAGTTGTTGTTTTATGGGAAAGTAGAAAAGTTTTCATGGGGCTTCCCCAGTGGCTCAGCGGTGAAGAATCCACCTGCAACGCAGGAGACGCAGGTTTGGTCTCTGGGTCGGGACGATCCCCTGGAGGAGGGCATGGCAACCCACTCCAGTCTCCTTGCCTGGAGAATCCCACGGACAGAGGAGGCTGGCGGGCTACGGCCCATAAGGCCACAAAGAGCTGGACACAACTGGTGCCTGAGCATAGAGGAAAGTTTTCACTGCTTAAAAAATCTAAGGAATTAACTTCATTTAGTCTATACCTAGAATGGAAATATTGAGAATTTCATGCAACTGGTTAGGCTAATAACAATAACGATACCAATAATAATAGCTAACACTGTGTGCTGCTCAGACCTCATGGCCAACCCTGAAGTTTCTATTTATGACCTCACTGAATCCACACGACGATCATATAAGGTAGAAGTGATGTCATCACTTTCCTTTCACCCTGTGCTTGGAGACTCTCTTGTCCTCTCTGGCTTCACTGGGGAGAGAAGCTTCTGTGGCCCGTGCCCGCCCCCACTGCCCGGTGGAAAGGAAGCCTTCGCATCCCTGAGAGGGCTCATGGGCAACACCCAGAACCATCAGCCTGGGGCTTCCCTCATCCAGGGAAAGGGACGGGGACCAGCTGGGTCTGTGAGTAGCCGGGGCAGCCTCCCCAAGGCCAGGACCGCCCCCCAGCAGCTTCCTCACAAGTGTCCCAGGATGCCTGGTGTCTCTGTCTTTAGCAAAGAAATCCCCTCCTACAGACCTCATTACAGTCCATCCAGTCACTCCGTGTCTGCATGAGCTCACTCACTCACTCACTCACTCATTCATTCAGCAGCATTTAATGGGAGCCTGCTATTTGCGCTGAAGACACACAGGCAAATACGGCGGAGCACTGGCCCTCTAGGGACTTTCAGTTTAAAAGGAAATCACAGATAATCAGCCTGCGTGGGGTCCTCAGTCACTAAGTCGTGACCGACTCTTTGCCCCCCATGGACTGTAGCCCTCCAGGCTCCTTTGCTCATGGGATTTTTCAGGCAAGACTACTGGAACGGGGTTGTTATTTCCTCCTCCAGGGGGATATTCTAACCTCAGGGGTCGAACCCGCGTCTCCTGCATTGGCAGGCCGGTCTCTTTACTGCTGAGCCACTGGAAAGCCCTGATCACAGTCGATGTCACCATAAAATGACACACTCATAGCTTTGGTTCTCTTCCTCAGCAGAGTTACCGTCCCGGGGCTGGGGGCTGTGGCCACCGCTCCGGGACGCTCAGGGCCGTGTCACCCCAGGCCTAGATTTCTTGCAAAAGAGACCGGTTTCCTAACCCCCTGCTCTTGCTGCTCCAACTCTTTCTTCACACAGACGCCAGATTCATTTTCACAAGTGCAGCTTCTCCCCTTGTCAATTGCATGCTTGCAGGAGCCGGGAGCCAACGGCGCGCCCCTCCAGCACCCCCACGCCTTCGGTCACCGGCAGTTCCTACCAACCTACTCTGCCGGCCGGTTGTCCAGCGTTCACCTTGAATTTGCCTTGCAAATCCCCACAGTTTCCCTGACCTCAGATGCTCCTGTCTCTCTGTCAGCCAGATGAGCTCGTTGTGTCCGGGGCCAGCTCAAGGCCTGCCCCAGGCAACTTTCACCCCGGCCACCCCCAGGGACCTCTCTCTTGGCCTTGAACGACCTCAGCGGACACCGACGGGGGCCCAAGGCTCACGCAGCGGCCGGTTTCCTGTCCACAGCGGGACCCAGCGGTGGAGTGCCGGGAGCATGGGGCTGGCACGGAGCAGCTGCCCAGTGAGTCTGGGGGGCTCTCCTCTGCAGGGGCAGGAAGCTGGCCGAGGGCACGCTCTGTATGGAAGCCTGCCTCGTCTAAAGGCACGAATAAGCACGCATCTTTGAGAGTCGTTTCCTCTCAGCAAAATCCTGGGCAGGGGGACTTACAGAAGCCCAGGCTTGTGTAATTAGATCTCTGGTTTGAGTACCAAGCTGCATTCCCCTGTGATGGCAGTGTAGGAGTTGAGGTCTAGGCTTTTAGAGTCTGAACATCGCACGTGCGCGACTGTGGATAACCTGGGATGAGCTACTTAGTTCCCCTGATTGTCAGCTCCCTCGGCTATGAAAAGGAGCGGAGGAACACCTCCCAGGGGGCTGGGAGACTGACTCAGATCGCTCCTTTACACAAGAAAAACACTTCTGAAAATCGCAAAATGTTGACATGAACAGAAACTCCACAATCACGTCTGTGTTAGGGTGACGAATGAAGTCACAACCTAGCTTTCTCTTCGTGTTGGTTTTTGCTTCCGAGGAATAAGAGCTTCTTTATTTACCCATGTGAGCAGTGCCCCTTATCTGGAAATATGTAAATCCATTTAAATTAATTTCCTGTAATACCACACAAAACAATGATCATATTAGTACCATTCGTAATGTACTAATAACATTAACATAATTGCATTCAAATACGAAAATTGCTAGGTAATAGGCTTTTCAGAAATGGTTTCAGTGAGAATGTCATTTTTTAACCTTAACTCTGGCTCTTTAGTTCCAAAAAGTGCCAGAAAAAAATGCGTGCTCAATGTGAGAAAGTTTCCCACAGGTGTGTGTGTGTGTGTGTGTGTGTGTGCCTGGTTAGGAGAAACTATCAAAGAGCTTTTGTCATCCAGATGAGAAGGGTTTGGGATGGTGACGCATTTTTGAGTATAACAGAACTCTCGCTTGAGCTTCCTCTGGCGTGGGCTTCTTTCCTGGTGTGTGGTGGGCAGCCTGGGCCGTCACGGGGACAGGCCCTTTCCGTGGAGGCAGCAGGCCTTCAAGGGTAGCTTTGCAGGCCAAAGCACCTCCCCTGGGAGCGAGGGCAGCCCTCCCGCTGGAGTCCGGTTGGCTGCCAGGCTGTTGCAGAATTCTCCCTGGGCTCCTTGGGGCCTTGGCACAACCGCCGTGCCATGCAAGTTGCCCTCTGCAAGGCCTCAGACAGCCCCGAGGGGAGGCAAAATACCTGGCTCCAGGACTAAAGTAAAAAAGCCAGGCGCCTGTTATACAGAGCAGAGTTTAAGGCAAAGGACAGAAACAACGTATATCAACGCGTGTACAGGGAATCTAGAGAAATGGGACTGATGATCCTATTTGCAGGGCAGGATTAGAGGCACAGACATAGAGAATGGACCTGCAGACACACTGGGGGAAGGAGAGGGTGGGATGAATTGAGAGAGTAGCATTGAAATGCATACATTCAGCTCAGTTCAGCTGCTCAGTCATGTCCGACTCTCTGCGACCCCATGAACCGCAGCACACCAGGCCAACTCCCGGAGTCCACCCAACTCATGTCCGTTGAGTCAGTGATGCCATCCAACCATCTCATCCTCTGTCGTCCCCTTCTCCTCCCACCTTCAGTTTTTCCCAGCATCAGGGTCTTTTCCAAGGAGTCAGCTCTTCGCATCAGGTGGCCAAAGGATTGGAGTTTCAGCTTCAGCATCAGTCCTTCCTTCCAATGAATACTCAAGACTGATTTCCTTTAGGATTGGTAACACAGCCAGCAGGAAGCTGCTGCGTCACCCGGGGAGCTCAACCCGGTGCTCCGTGGCAGCCTAGAGGCATGGGAGGAGGAGGTGAGAGGGAGACTCAAGAAGGAGGGGATATATATGTATATACATATGTATACATTCATATATATGTATACTTATGGCTGATTCACCTTGCTGTATGGCAGAAACCAAGACAACATTGTAAATCAAATATCCTCCAATTAAAAAAAAAAGCCAGGCTTGGGTCTAGCATGGCAGTTTCTTTGTTTTTCACAGTTTGGGGCAAATTTATATATTTTGCAAGGTTGTAATCCCTTTCTCCCCTGAGAAAAGGTGACGGAGATTGTTACAGTAACATGAACTATCAGGCAAATTTGTCATGAAAACCAGTAAAGAGTAGAATGTAACTGACATTCATGTGGCCCTATCTGGGTGACCTAATTGAGCCATAGATCGTGTTCATGGACACGTGTCAATTTGTGATACATTATTAAAACAAAAAAAAAAAAAAAAAAGAGAGAGCGAGCAAGACCACTGAGTAGATCAGAGTGATTCTCTTTGATCAGACAGTCTGATCCTGCTAGATAATTACAAAGCCACCTTGAATTTACACCAAGATTTTCTTCCAAGTGTGCTCAAAGCACTAATATATATATTACCCATCCTTGTTAGCCTCCCAGTGACCCCATGAAACATATAATTTCTGCCTCTTAAATAAGCTAATTGCACTTGAAAGTATTTTTAGCACTTCAGAACAGAAATGATATCTGGGGAAGAGTTACTTTCCCTTTCTTTTTCAGAGGTTCAGAATGAGGAATATTCGGTAATGTGACAGCGTGCAAACAAAAGGCAAACGGCCAAGCATCAGGTGGAGGGCCATTCCCCCAGTGCTCCTCCTGGTCTATCTCCTTTCGCACAGTTTAGAATTTATCTTAGAGTGTGTGGGATTCATTTCCGTCCACTTGTGGTAACTCTTTTCTCCATTTTGGAAATATCCAATATGGACAATATTGAATTGAACAATAGCAACAATGCTGAACAGAGAAGTTGCTGATAGAGTCAGGCTGAGCTAATTAGCCCTGGAACACTGTCCTTCTGAACTCGCAATTGCACACGGTTTATTAGCTTTAAGTCATTGTTGGTTCCTCATGCACGCTCAGTTGCTCCATCCTGTTTGACTCTTTGTGACTCCATGGACTGTAGCCTGCCAGGTTCCTCTGTCCATATCTTTGCCTGGTTCAGGCGAGAATACTGGAGTGCGAGGCATTTCCTTCTCCAAGGGGATTTTCCCAACCCAGGGATCGAACTCACATCTCCTGCACTGGCAGGTGGATTCTTTACCACTGAGTCACCTGCACCCAGGTGGTAGATTCAAAGGAGGTAAGTAAATGAAATATGGCCACATGCTTAGAAGAGTGCCTTGCACAGCACAGAGTAAGTATTAAGTCGGTTACCTAAGAGGTTGGAGGGCTTGTTGATTCAGAAACTGAGAACGTTCTTCTGGGCCACACTGCTACCGTGACAACGGGAAGCAGGGAGGGTGAGTGTGAGGCAGGTGGCAGTGAGAAGAGGCTGCCTGGCACGGTGCAGGGGAGGCCAAAGTGAGGGCAACAGCAGGCACAGGGGGCAGCTCCGGGCAGAAGGGCAGCTCTGGGCACAGGGGGCAGCTCCGGGCAGAGGGGCAGCTCCGGGCAGAGGGGGTGGCTCCGGGCAGGGGGTCAGCTCCGGGCAGAGGGGCAGCTCCGGGCAGGGGGGCAGCTCCGGGCCAGGGGGCAGCTCCGGGCAGAGGGGGCAGCTCCAGGCACAGGGGGCAGCTCCGGGCACGGGGGCAGCTCTGGGCCAGGGGGCAGCTCCTGGCAGGGGGGCAGCTCTGGGCAGAGGGGCAGCTCCAGGCCAGGGGGCAGCTCTGGGCCGGGGGGCAGCTCTGGGCACGGGGGCAGCTCCGGGCACCAGGGGCAGCTCCGGGCACCAGGGGCAGCTCTGGGCAGAAAGAGAGAAATGACAGGAAGGAGGAAGGAGGTTCTGATGGTGGGACCAAGGTTCCGGCATCAGTGACCTCGGGAAGAGAACATGTTCACTGACTCTCAGTAGCTGCTTTTCAAAGGTTTAGAACTCTGCTCAGAAAGGTGAGGTCTCCATCCATACCGGTGCTGCAAGGTCTTGCTAACAACACAGTGACTGATCTACTTCAGTGAATAAAGAGGTGGCATTTTCCATATTAAAACAATGGGAACAGCAAGATGAGGTACGCGTCTTGTAGCAAGTATTTTAAATTCAGCTGCTGGGGTGGGAGAGGAAGTTGGAGACAGAAAACAAACCTCGGAACTGTGCGGATGTAAATCAGGAGGGGGCTGCCTTCCAGTTCTCACCATCCCAGAAAGTGTTCTTTTCCCGTTGCGATCCAGGGAAGACCACAGAATCCCACTCTCGGCCTCAGAAGGCATTTGCATAACACATTTACATTTGAAGGGAGCCCAGATTGGCAACTCCCAAAGCTTCAGCGAGGCACGGTTTTCCATAATAGCAATTAGGAACAGAAATAGAATAACAATAGCCACAGAAATACAGTTGCCGAGCTGCGGGTGGAGGAAGCCAAAAAATCTCTGCATTTTAAAGATGGAACTTTGAATGATGGCGGAGTTAGAGACTAACTGGTTTGGGTTCTTTGTGAGCTGGCTTTGAAGCCTCGAGGGGACCAAACCTATTTGGACCGAGGCGAGAACTACCTCGGGGCTCCCCGGGGCAGGAAACGAGGGGGCTGCCCAGTGGCAGGAGACCAGGATGGAGCCCAGCCTTGGGCAGCGCTGGCCAAGGGCTCCACCGAGGTCCTAGACCCTGGAGGAGGTGGCATGCCACAGGGAACGCCATGGAAGACACCCCAAGAAACGGGGTGAGAGGCGAGATGCAAAGGGGAGGGTGGAGAGAAATGGTGACCTTGGGGCACGCGGGATAAGTGAGCGGGCTCTTTGGTTCAGAAACAAAGCGGCGAGGCCCCCTTCCAGCTGAAAAACTCTGCTCTGTCCCCCAGGGATGGGACCTCAGCACGAACTTCAGGGATTTCTGGCTCTCCTTCCTCCCTACCTGTACTGCCTGCCTCCCATCCCTCAGCCCCTAAGAGCTGCAGCAGACAGGGGTGGGAGGCCACGGAAGGGTCTCACTCTGTGGATGGCCAACCACGTGGTCCGGCCTGGTAGGAAAAGACTGCATAGACGGGACAGGGTGGGGGCGTTTGGATGGTGGCGGGACAGGGAGTGCTGCAGAGGAGAGGCCCCGATTGGCTCCGAGTGAGGCTGAGGGACGCCCAAATGACCAGAACCACATCGAACAGAGCCAGGAAGCAGGACGGTCGTCTCAGACGGGCCTCCCGCAGGGGCGTGGAGAGCGCTGTGGATGCCGGACCCGGGACAGAGAGGAGGATTGTGGACGAGATGCCAAAGTCAACGTGGGACGGTTGGCTGAGGTCACAGTGATCAGGAGGGCACCGGACGATACATCTAACAGGGCTGAACATCAAAGGAGGTTTACCCAAAGGTGATGGAATGATGGCTGGGAAGCAACCTTGGGGAGCATGGAACTTTCAGAAGTTTTCCAATCTCTCCCCAAAGAAGTTACTGCCCAGCCTTACTATAGAATAAGATGTTTAATGTCTGCTCCTGTTTAACATCCTAAACGTTAAGTGAGCTGCTGGGCAGTGAGTCAGTATGGGGCACTGGGTTTGGATCAGAACTCCTCAATTCAGGTTCCGTCTTCACCTGTCTTGGTGGATTGGAAGACTCCATGCAAATTCCTAATCAGCTTTGGATAAGTCATTTGTAAAAATGGGCATACCAACATTACATTGCCCTGTGATAATCTATGAAGAGATGGCATATAAACTGCAAAGTGCTATGCAATCTGCAAATGGTTGTCATTAGTTCCTCGAGACAAGAACTATTCTGTGCTACGCCACAGCATTAGGAGTTATTAGAGGCATTTCATAAATACATTTTTATGATAATGATGTTGATACAGAAAACTAATGCTTTTTCCAGAAGTGTTAATAAAAAAATATTGGTAGGCAGTTTTGCAAGATCCTGTCCCAAGGTGCCATAATTATCACAAATATTGTAATATGAGGCCAGCATATTGATTTTAATGAGGATGCCACCAAAATAAATCAGATCCCTAATTATAAAAAGAAAGGCGGAAACGAACACTGAAATCTTTCTTTAAGCCAACATAAAGAGGCCTTCTGGAAGATATGTGACACAGTGCAAGAAGGACTCAATATAAGAGTATTTGCCAGTATGGTACACAACATCAATAGGTTAAATTAAAATGAATAACATGCCCACAAGACAGTTTAACGAGGTTCTTCAAAATATTAAAATATTAGGAATAGAGGCTACTTCTTTACCATGATAAAGTTGTGGAAAATGAGAGCCCATATTGTGCTTAATGGATAGACAAATTAAATTCTGTTTAAAAATTGAAACAAGGACAGTTTCTTAATAGTGTTCTGAAAACTCTGGTTAATGCAGTGAGACATGAAAAAAATAAAGAGGTATGATAATGGGAAGAGAGAAAAGATCATCATTTGCATTTAACAAAATGGAAACCAGAATATGGAGAGGAACCAGCAAAATAATTGTGTTTAATAAAATGATTCAATAAAATGCTGTATCTGAAATAAACATACTGAAATTAATAGCCTTGCTAATTATCAGCAGCTACCAGCCCAAACAATAAAAGCACAGGTCTTGATTGCAACATTAACTCCTTCCTCACAAGAAAGTCTTGAGGATAAACCTATCGAGGCATAAGCTGTTGCTATAAAGAACATTTAAAAGATAATAAAAGACAAATAAATTGACAGACGTTAAGAGTCCCTTGGAGAGCAAGGGGATCAAACCAGTCCATCCTAAAGGTAATCAACGCTGAATATGTATTGGAAAGACTGCTGCTGAAGCTGAAGATCCAATACTTCGGCCACCTGAGGTAAAGAACCGATTCATTGTAAGGACCCTGATGCTGCAAAAGACTGAAGGCAAAAGAGAAAGGGGTGACAGAGGATGAGATGGTTGCATGACATCACCAGCTCGAATGGGCATGAGTTTGAGCAAACTCTGGGAGATGGTGAAGGACAGGGCAGCTTGGTGTGTGCAGCCTATGGGGTTGCAAAGAGTTGGGCACAACTTAGCAACTGAACAACAGCACGGTCTATTTCTCTCTCCACCTACCTTCCCGGATGAGAAGATAAAAATAGTGTCTCGGGCAAATTAATAGGTTTATAAAATATTACTAGGAAAAGGAAGAAGAGAAGATTAATTTTATCAGATATTAATAGTTAAAAACATAGAGTCATCGAAACGGTTTGGCGGTGGTTAAAAAGATGGCAATTTAAGGCTGTGGAACTAAGGAATCGGAATCAGCCACGTATACAGGGGTGAGCTCTGCATCTCACGTGACTCTCCCATCACTTCTAGCCCTCTCCCTCCTGGATAACCAGGGTAGTCTCCTAGCTGGTCTCCACGTTTGCCCCGACCCTCTTACCCTTTAATGCCTATCAGATCTTTTCACTTTTGTATTCAAAGAGCCTCCCCATGCGGGGTTGAATTTTGTCTCCCCAGAGGTGTGTCAAAGTCCTAAGCCCTGGTGCATGCATGTGGAAACAGATGTAACTCAGTTAAAAACCTGGACTCGAGACCGCCTGGATTTAAGGTGGCCCTGAATCCGAGGACCACAGTCCTCAGAGGAGACAGACGAGGAGCTGACGCAGACCCACGGGGAGAAGGCCCCAGGAGGCTGGAGGCAGAGGGTGGCGGACGGGCCCGCACAGCCGTCAAGGTTTGCCCACGAGCACCAGAGCCGGCGGAGAGACGCGGGTCAGGCTCCCGCTCAAGGTCCAGAGAGAATCCGCGTGGTAGACAGTTGGGTTGCAGACCCTCGGCCTCCACCACTGTGAGAGGACCAGTTTCTGAGGTTTCAGGCCACCAAGGGGTGGCGATTTGCTACAACGCCCCCAGGAAAGGAATCCGCCACCTCACTCCAGGTCAGTCAACGTCCACACCGGCTGCTCTCCTGGAACTGCCCGCGTCTTCACCTCTGGCCCGTCTCCCACCACTTCCGTCCAGCCCCAGCCCCGGCCCCGGCGAGCATGTGGACCTGGTACCACCTCAGGCCCTCTGCACCTGCACGCTCCCACCTGGAACACGGTTCCCTCACACACCCGGCAGCCCGTTTCGCCCTCTGTCACGCTTCCATCTGAGTTAGGTCTTTCCTGATCATCCGGTTTTTGAAGGGCACCTTACCACCTGGGCTGCAATTCTCTCTTCCTCTCGCCTTATTTTGCTTCATAAGGTTTACTGCTATCTGAGAGACGACATAGCTTATTTATTTGTTATTGTCCCCTCCAACTGAAATTGCCCAGAGACGGCTGAGTCGTTCACCACTGTATCTCTGGAATCTGGAACAGTGTCGGTGGGCGTGTGTCTGCTGAGTGACCCAAGCAGGCCGGACGGTGAGCTGGAATCAGTGAGCACTCCCACATAGCGGGGGGAAGAGTCCCTGGTGGCTGACGTTGAGATACCGCACATTAGAGAAAAATTAATGTGGCTACACATCTCCGGTGTACTGAAAGAAAATTAAAGTCAAATACGTTTAAAAGTTCATAAAAAAATTAGCAGAATATGGAACAGTACATGAGCCTGTGGAGGGATCGTAGCTTTTCAAGAACTGAACCAGCTGAGGAAGCCACAAAGCTAATTGTGATGGACTCAACTAATTAAGAATTAAAACTTTCGTACAATCCCGCCTCCTCAGCTCCCCTAGGAATTGGAGAGGGAGGAGGGACCAGGGAGGGGAGAGGGAACCCTTGAGACTGGAGATCTTCCCAGATGGCCAGACTGCTCCCAGATCCCAGGGTCTCTGCCTCCCTGGGTAACCTTCCTTGGCTTGACCTTCTGCCCTGGTGTCCGCTCCTGGGTTCGAAGCTGTCTTCCTGCCAGACCTCCTTCGGGCTGGAGGACCAGGTCAGGTGCCTCGAAGCAAACACCGAGTGACCTTGGCTCACGGGTCACGTCTTGAGCATGGAGGGCCACTGGATTTGGGTCACTTTCCTGCCTGCCGGGACAGTCTGGGGGTAACCTTGGACCTAGCTGCCTTCCCCAGCGCCGAGATCCTAGCTCTTGTCTCCAGAGCCTGGAGATGGTGACAGGCCGCTTGTATAGGCTTTCTGCGCTACAGGGAGGCAAAACCCCATCGCAGGGGAGAGGTGCTATTTTAGCTGGATGTCGCCAAGGCCATGGGGTTCGTTCACATTCGGGCTTGACGAGGCTTTAAGGCCAGGTTAACCATTAACTCCTCAGTGCGACGGGTTCTTCCTTCTGGGCTACATAAACGCTGGGCTCTGACTTGTCACGGAGAACCTGCTTCAGGGAGCCTGTGATTTGCATAACTAAAGAGTCCATTAGAAAACAAAGGCATTAAGGTAACAACAGATGCCAGCAAGAGCAAGGCCGATTGCTGCTGTTCTGCTCTGTGCTTTAAGACCTCAGCGGAGAGGAGGCTGGATCCAGGCCCAGCCAGGACCTAATGGGGAAGCTCTTCCTTCCTAATTGGGTGAGGATGGGGGCGGCAGGGAGGGGCGCACCCCTAGTGGGGTGGGGGTGAACCGCTGCATGGGGTGGACTCCAGAAGGGCCATGCTCTCATCCTGCTTGGATCCATTCAGTCACCGTCGCCCCTGAACAGGAGGCTCCCTGGGAGCCCTGAAGCATCCCGTGTTCCCCCAGGGCACCCCCAGCCTCACCTCCGAAGCCCCTCCGTGCCCACTCCCTCGTGAGCCGGGAGCCTGGGCTCTGCGCTGAGAGCGCAGCTCCGGGCTTGCTAACAATTGCTTTGTCTGTGCCTCCCTCTTACAGAACAACCATTCACAATGGGCCAGCTTGTTGACGATTTTTTCTTTTTTTTTTTTTAGGGTGGAATGCAAAGTTCTGCTTCAATGGGGCTGCTTGTTTTTATTGCGGTGCCTTTCCCTTCAGGTCAGAAGCAGTTGCAGGGTCTTTTTCTCCCCCTACCCTTTGCCCCTTCATCAGTTATATCTCTCTTTTAGGCACATATTTCTGGTCATTAACGAGGCTTGGATTCTTTGGCGACCAACAGAGAATTTCCTTCCAAAGCAGCTTCCTCCAACAAATCAGATGTCAGGTTTTACGACTGGAAATGTTACGTGATGAATGAGATTTTTTTTTTTTTTTTAATTTGCATTTTAGGTTTGCTAATGACACTGTTGAAATTGCTGCTGTTGACGGCGGGCCTGGTGCGGGGGTGGGATGAGCAAAGTGGGGAGAAGCTGGGGGCCTCTCCCCACTCTCATTCTGCATCTCTCCCTTCCTGGGGGTCCTCCGCAGCCCACCACACCCCCATCTCCATCTGGGAGACCACCGGCTCCAGGCGCGGTCAGGTTTCCCCACTGTCCCCGCTGCACGCAGCCTGCCCTGGGCCTGCAGGGCCTCTTCATCTCCGTTTCCGGAGCAGACCGACTAGGAGATATGCTTACCTAACGGGATTCCAGGCTTAGAAGGGCACCTGGTGAGGGGAGATAGTTTTATGCTACTTAATCTCCTCTAATATTACTCTGGCCCTGATAACACGCATTGCATTTCTAAACAGAGGATGCAGTGAGGAGCGACGGTGCCGGGAGACGGAGGCCAGCAAGTCCAGGTCCGACTTCACTCTGCTCGCGTTTGACCTCAGACCAAGTGCATAAGCTGCTTGGGCCCCGGCTTCCTCGCCTGTGAAATAAGAAGCTGCGGATGCACAAGGCTGGTCCCCCCACCCCACCCCATCCACTATTTCTAAAATTCGCTCCAAGTTTTAGATAGACAGGTAGACATTTGTTCTGGAACTTGCAAATGCTTCCCCCCACCCCCCAACCTATTTGATTTTATTACGGGACTTCTGCTTCTTAGAAATGTCACAAGCGCTCATCTCTTTTTCACGTCTGATTTCCCTGGTGTTTTCCTTCTTTGTAGCTCTTTAAATCTGACTAAGCCAAGCTAGTAACAGAGAAGAAACACACACGCACAACATGATGTGAGACATGATTCTATCACGATTTACTCACTCACAGTTTCAACGCTTACCCTTTATTTCCTTTGTGACCCATGCTGGTTTTTAAAGTGCTAGCTTGTTTTGTTAGGACCCAGATACTTTGTTAATGGGTTAAGAGCTTCATTGTGAACATCTGCAGAAAGCTCTGATGAATTACTCCTTAGGAGATAAACTAGAGGATGATTTGAAAACACACCATCTCGTTACCAATCTCTAAGTGACAACTTGGGAGCAGAAAGATAATGGTCACAGAACTGACACAACTGGCTTATCTATGCAATCTTTTCAGCTACGTATGAGAAAAATAGGTATTTGGTGACTTCCTACGCTCTTCTCATGCCATTGATTTATAAGAAGTCAATCTGACTTTCTCATGAGTGATTCTCATGTTTTATAGCCTCTGATTTTTGAAACACTTGGTGCTAAAGAAGTTGCACGGCACCCAGTCCACCAGTTTTTACTGACAAAGTAAACTCATGGGAGAAAGACAAAGATGGGGACTCTGGATAAAGTGTTAACGTGATCCACTCATGGTAAGTGAATTACGAAGTTCTGGAAGAAACAGAAGCACAACCATGGCCATGGAAGTTGCTGGTCCCAAGTGGTGATGCTCTGAGGACCCCGTGGCCCTCACGGTCAAGGATTCCCAGCCTCACCTCCTCCCCTTTCCTGGTTCTTGCCGTGTGTGTCCCTGGTCAGCTTTGTAGGAAGAGACTTGGGGTAGCGGGGCCAAAGAAATGGTCCAGTCTCAGCATAGATCAGCGGGCCCTGATGACCATGCCACTCACATCACCAGCACAGGAGAACTGGGCAAGCATTGCTACGAGGAAAGCAACACACCTCGCCTCGTCTCCTGCCACTCACCCGCGAAAGAGGCCATGGGCATTAATAAGACCTGTCCACACTTGTGTTTACCTGGTGTCCTTGCTCATCTATATGGCCTTCAAAATGGACCTCTGCCTCTCTACAGAAAAGGCCTGCATCTCCTCTGTGCTCTCAAGCCTGTACTAGAGATGTGGGTTCTTACCCTGACTCTGCCGTAACGAGCTTTTCATTTGTGCTTGGTTTCTCTTTCAGGGCACTCCCGGTGACCCAGCCAGTAAAGAATCTGCCTGCAGCGCAGGAGATGCAGGTTCGATCCCTGGGTCAGGAAGATCCCCCTGGAGAAAGGAATGGCTATCCACTCCAGTATTCTTGCCTGGAGAATCCCATGGACAGAGGAGCCTGGGGGGCTACAGTCTGTGGGGTCGCAAAGAGTTGGACACGACTGAATGACTAACACTTTCATTTTCCCTGTGAGGAGTGGTGAGGTGTGGCTTACGCATATGCCCCTGTCTCATTAAACCTTCATCAGTTAATTATCATAATCATCATCATAGTCTATATGATTATCATTCCAACTAAAGAAGCACCAAGAAGCTAAGGAACTGACTCAAGGTCACTCAGGTAGCAAATTATAGAATTTCCCTACCTGGTCTCACCATCTCCCAGGGTAATAACTAGCTATGGCTACAAACCTGCTTATTAGTTTTCAATGGTCACGTCTCTGATATCCTGGCCATCTGAGAACTAGAGAATTCGTATTTCTGATTTTATATCACATGCCAGCAATGAGCTGTCATATGTATCTGGTACTTGTACATGTAGGGAGATCCCACAGACAGCATATAGAAGGGGCCAGCAATGGGATTACTTGCGCTTAGACCTTCTGCAGATGACCTCATGAGCTATTTGTGCAATGAAGCAGAAGGCTAAGGAGGGAAATTAATAAAATTTAAATGTAGCCAAGATATTTGTTGAAACAGAGGACACATAGCAAACAAATATTTCTTCTACTATGCAGGCTACTCAAGGTTTTGACCGAATATAGGTAAACCCATTTAGGATCCACTGAAATTCTGAATCAAGGTGATCCACAAGGTCACGGATGTTTTCTCAATAGAATATAGAAAATGCAACAACCCTAAAAGTGCAGAGCTGAAATATTGGTAGTTATAAGAAAAGCTTTGTTATTTCTGTTCTTTCCCTAAACCTATGGTTTTTAAAAGAGGTAAAAAGGAATGCTTCCTCCCCACTAAATGGAAAGGAATCAAAGAGGCTGTATATGGGACCCCTCCGCGTCTCAACTGCCAGGTAATTTACAGCCAAGCAATGTTAAAGGCTGTCTCATCACCAGACAATCAGTGGCTAAAAACCCCCAGTCTCTTACCTCTCGCTTTTCAAAGGTTATGATGCAAATTCAATCTTATGGCACATTTTGGTGAAGTCACTGAGTGGGTGGCCTGTTGTCTCATTGTCTCTCTGTTCCTATTTATCAGAATTTTGTGTTGCTTCATCAGCTGTCATTTAACTGTACACAGTGAACAGATTTATTACAAGTGGGCAAAAACTGGGTAACCGTAGGTTCCTTTGATAGACTGTGCAGTGATCAGAAAATATGTCTCTCGCCTTGCGGCCATTGCTTGGATCACGATCATCACTTGGAAGATCGCCGCCAGTTATTTCGAGGCGTGGTGGTCCCAGAGGTTGCCTTCTGGGCGACTGGACATGGACGTTCCCTATGCCCGAAACCGCACAAGGGGAAGGAAGCAGGGTGTGTCATCTGACCAGCGTTTGTACGGATGACTTGCCTCAGACCAGCCAGCTGGCGTCACTTCCCTTTCGAGAAGAACAAAAGAGGATGGATGGTGGTTTTGGCACAAAGGAGTCTCTCCAACTTAAACAACGGCCTTTTCTGAGTGGAGCTTCAGTGTGCACAGAGGAGCCACCCCAGATACAGCCCCCAGTTGGCGCCCTGCTGGCCTGGACAAGTCCATGCTGCCCCAGGAGGCCTGTCGCCAGGCCCCGGGAGCCAGGCGGGTTGCTAAGCCTGCTGGCCTGGCATGTGGGCCCTTCCCTCGGCACACAGAGACTGCTCGACCCCACAGAAGCCAGCAGTTTGCTCCAACCCTGCAGATGGACAGGTCACTGCGTGCTTCAGAGGGTGAGAGAGCTGGTCCTGCCCCTGGCCTCTCTCGGGGGCCAGCCTGTCCCCAGAATTAACCTGTGACCTTTTCAGTCATAACCACAACTTAAGATTTCTAGCTACAGTATGAGTTTCTCAGCAACTTTGGCCCCAAACAAATTAAATATAACAAATACATACAAAAATGTGTCACTGGGTACATCACAAATGGATAACATCTACCTTTGAGCAACTGTTGGCATTTTCAGATCTTTTGAGACTATTAGTCATGTCAGGGCTTTCCAGGTGGTGCTAGTGGTAAAGAACTCGCCTGCCAGTGTAGGAGATGGGAAGAGGCATGGGTTTGATCCCTGGGTCGGGAAGATCCCCTGGAGGAGGGCATTCCACCCCACTCACATATTCCTGCCTGGAGAAACCCATGGCCAGAGGAGCCTGGCGGGCTACAGTCCGTGGGGTGGCAAAGAGTCAGCCACAACTGAAGTGACTTAGCACACACACACAGTCAAGTCATTTATAACACTGAGCTTTAATGAGAAATTTGAGTTTGAGGGAGACTTGCATTCTATAGGCAAGATCATAACGGCCCAGAGACTAAGTAAGACCCTGGATTCAACGTCTAGGCCATGAGACAATATCCATTTTCAGAAAGGAAGTGTCCGGAGAAAATTGTTTTCTCTCAGAAACATGCTTCTTTTTCTGTTTTGGCTAAGAAAGTACTAAAAACGGGAAACTCAAGTGACTTCCTTGGTACTGGTCTCTTTGAGAACAAACCAGATTCTCGGTCTAGTCTTGAACTGGCAGAGGGCATGCACTTCTCTGGAAGCGAGTACATGCCATCGCTGACTCAAGACCGTTAGGAGATCTAATAGTTGCAAGATGTCAAAGAGATTTTTGGATTCGGTCTGGACTTCTGTCGGAAACTGGGAATCCTGGGGCTTAATCGGCTGGGGGAATCAGTGATTACCGCTCCTGCACACGGTTCACATGAGCCATGAGGTGACTTACATTAGGGAAGGCACTTTGCTTCTCAGAATCGTGTGTTTACATGATGACTGACTATTTTTATTAATGTAAATATTAGAATAATTGAGGGATGTGGGAGCAAAACACCTTTTTTTTTTCGCATGGAATATCTGCAATAAGAACGCGACACCCTGGCTATTATGAAAGGGTGCTGAGTAAGGGCGACACAATCGGCTTTTTATGAAGGGTGGTCATCCGCCTGTGAGCCACAAGGAGCGCCGTGAACAATAGCGACTACCGACCGAGCGCTGACCCTCAGCGCCAGCTGAGCGAGAGACAATAGGCGATATTTTTCTCGAGGGGCACATGCCTGTGACAGTCTCCTCGCCCCGTCCCCGCAGTGTGCAAAGCCCTTTCTGCCTGGCACCGCGTGTGTCTCTCTCGCCATCATCTGCGCTGCCCTTTGCCAAGCGGGGAGGAATGCTGGAGACACTGGCTGCTGGTGTGTGTGCGTGCGTGTGTGTGTGTGTGTGTGTGTTGCAGAGCAGAGGTAGCATATCTTAGAGAGGCTGGTGTGCGTGTGTGTGTGTGTGTTGCGGTGCAGAGGTAGCATATCTTAGAGATGGTTTCCCAGCAAAGGAGCAAGGGTCTTGGCTTCACCAGGGACCGTGGGCCCTGAAACAGAAATGCGTTTCCGCCTTTTGCCAATGTCACGGAATCTTACCTTTGAAAGGAACCTTGTTTTAACATGTGAAAAAACACCCAACAACATCTTAGGGGAAAGAGTCAGGGAGACTTTTTCTTGAATCTGACTGGAACTGGGGGCGGGGGCTTCCGTGGGAAAGGTGACGAGGCCCCCTTGTTCGCTGAGGGGCCAGGACAGTGGCCGGTGGATCACAGTGGGGCGGTTACAGCTGCCCACTGGTGTCTGTGAAAGCCCGTTCACCCGGATGCAATCCTGATAGAAGAGACTGCTGCTCTAACCTGAGGCTCCCTGAAGATTTTCCCCCAGTGTCTGTTAAGTGATGCCTTTAGAATTAGGGGTGCTCATGGGACCTGATCCAGTTGCCACAGGAACACTCAATATTGTTTGAAGCCAGTTTCTGCTTTAGCTCCATGTCAGCTATGAATTTCACAACAGATGTGGCAGAATGTCCATAGTGACAATAATGTAGCGTCTTGATTTTCAGAAGATAAAATGCATTGCAACTCTTGATATTTCCTCATGTTTTTAGTAATAATGGTTATTTTTCTTTTATTTTATGGGAAAGCAGAATAGGACTAGAGATAGATGACAAAATAGGACTAGATAAACAAGAGAACAAATAGGGTGAAAGGGGAATGTGGAAAAGAGTATCCTGAATGTAAGCTTCAATAAGAGTAGGAAGGGGTTTCCCTGGTGGTTCAGTGGTTCAGGTAAAGAATCCGCCTGCAATGCAGAAGACCAGGTTTGATCCCTGGGTCTGGAAGATCCCCTGGAGAAGGAAATGGCTACCCATTCCAGTATTCTCACCTGGAGACTCCTGCAGACAGAGGAGCCTGGTGGGCTACAGTCCACGGGGTCACAAGGAGTTGGACACAATTGAGCAACTGAGCCCACACACAAAGAGTAGGAAATGCATGGAAGAAAACAAGGAACCTTCTTCCCAGGAGACGGCTAGTGTAAGATGACCTCAGCCTGGGAGGTGGAGGGCTGTGTCTCTGGACCAACATGAACCTGGACGTGTCACACTAGCGTTTCTTGATGTAATATTTTCACTGGGTTACTGAAATCACCTTGAAAGTGAAAGTGAAGTCGCTCAGTCATGTCCGACTCTTTGAGACTGCGGGGACTATAGCCTACCAGGCTTCTATGTCCATGGGGTTTTCCAGGCAAGAATACTGGAGTGGTCTGCTATTTCCTCCTCCGGGGATCTTCCCAACCCAGGGATCAAGCCCAGGTCTCCTGCACTGCAGGCAGACGCTTTACCCTCTGAGCCACCAGGGAAGCCCAAATCACCTTAATTCCTAGCAATAAACAATGCTCAGTATGTTATTAGGTGAATCTTCTAGATGAAAGTCATTTCTTGGTTCAAGTAAGGATATCAGGTCACTATATTCTTGGTGCATATTAACTCAGCCCCTTAATGATTCCCCTTCATTCTACTGCATTTTAATTTGGGCCCTTGGCCATTATCAAAGAATCAGCCATTTGACAGGGGAAATTTCATTTGCTTTACAAATATTGCTGTGGACATTGTCCTTTGCTGTGTGAGAGCTCGCTAGAGAGCTTTCGTTTAAGAATTTAACCTTAGGAAACGTTTTGTTCTTAAAGCATAGTATATTTTCAACTTTCTACTTTCTCGTGATGGTGTTTTAACTGACCATCTTACTTTGTTATTGTTGTTTTTTGCCCGTATTATTTTGGTCCTGTATTATTTCTACTTTTTATTATTGTTGTCTGTTTTTGCTTAAAGCTGTTTCAAATCCTTGGCAGAAAAAGAAAAACTATGCGTAACTACTGAACATTTTTATGTAATTAATGGCTTCTAAGTTCGCTTAGTAATTCAAAAATATTTACTGAGTACCTTCTGGGAATAAAGAATCCAACCCTGAGAAGTCTCCATCCTTGTTCTCATGATGCTGCCATTTTAGTTGGCTGAACCTTACAATAATCAAGCAAATAGCTATATAAATATTCTATATGTATATATTGTAATCATTATATATTTCAGATGGCTTTAAATAGGAAGAAAAGAAAACATAGCTTGGGGGAGTGTGTTGGAGCCAATCTACAGGTCTGGATCACTTTTTTAGATAGGGTAGTCAAAGCCTCCTCATTGAACAGCAATCTGAACAAAGAGGGAAAAGCAATCACGTAGAATCAGCACTAGAGAGTTCCAGGCAGCTGGAGGAGTGGGTGCGAATGTCCCGAGGCAGGAGCAAACCTGCTGTGTCTGAAGAACGGCAAGACATCTGGTGCGGAAAAGGCAATGGCACCCCACTCCAGTACTCTTGCCTGGAAAATCCCATGGATGGAGAAGGCTGGTGGGCTGCAGTTCATGGGGTCGCTAAGAGTCAGGCACGACTGAGCAACTTCACGTTCAGTTTTCACTTTCCACTTTCCTGCATTGGAGAAGGAAATGGCAACCCACTCCAGTATTCTTGCCTGGAGAATCCCAGGGACGGGGAAGCCTGGTGGGCTGCCGTCTATGGGGTCGCACAGAGTCGGACACGACTGAAGCGACTTAGCAGTAGCAGCAGCAGCAAGACGTCTGGTGGGGTTGGAGGATGTTGAGTACTAAATATTGATTAAGATAAGGAGATGGAGGAGATAAAGACCAGATGATGCTATGTTTTGTATGCAGTGAGGGCACATGGATTCCATATGTAGCAGAAGGTCAACTGAGGATTTTAAGCAAGAGAGTGAGACAATCTCGTTTAACTTGGAGAAGGACAACTCTGGCTACTGAGCAGAAGATGGACTGCAGCGGGAACACAGGAGTGTCTAGAAGCTGTAGCGGCAACGCAGGGGAGCGCAGGGACGGAACCCCGTCCCCCGAGAGGGGAAGGCAGAGCGCTGTTTTGTTACTGTAGAATGAGAATGGGGGCGGCAATGGGAATGAAGGCTGCCCGATGACTCAGCAGTTCTGAGATGTGGGCAGAAAATGTCCGCGGGCCCGAGCCAAGCCTTGTTTTGAATACGTCCAGTGAAATGCCTGCTGGACATTCAAGAGCAGCTGTTGATTAGGAAGCTGGGCATAGGATTTAGAAGCTCCAGGGGAGGGAGGAGCAGGGTCCAGTATGGGAGGCAGGGTATAGACGGTGTTCCGCTGAGGAGCTGGGTGAACAAGCTCAGCACGGGAATGAATACAAAGAACAAAAGAGGACTGAGGGCGGAATTCTCTTCGCCCCCTGATTTACTTTGTTTTCCATAAGGTTCCCTTAAACAACGAGCTATGTTAACAAATAGTTAACCAGGTTCAGTTCAGTTTAGTCCCTCAGTCGTGTCCGACTCTTTGCGACCCCATGGACTGCAGCACGCCAGGCCTCCCTGTCCATCACCAACTCCCAGAGCTTACTCAAACTCATGTCCATCGAATTGGTGATGCCATCCAACCATCTCATCCTCTGTCACCCCCTTCTCCTCCCGCCTTCAATCTTTCCCAGCATCAGGGTCTTTGCTAACGAGTCAGTTCTTCACATCAGGTGGCCAAAGTATTGGAGCTTCAGCTTCAGCATCAGTCCTTCCAATGAATATTCAAACCTGTATTTGAATATTTTTCAATGTATTCAATTTAATATATTCAATACTATTTGAATATAGCTATTCAAACCTGTACAGAAATGCCTGGTTGGGGTAGACTGGCTATTTTTTGAGTGAGCAAAGTCATGCTTAGAGTCCTTCCTGATGAATATGGAAAGCAGCCAGTCTGACAATCTGCTACATTAAATTTAGCTTTAGGCTATAATTGTAATTCAGATAGAATTGTATGTTTCTGGAAGAATGATAGTTTACAGTATAGAATTGACTTAAGTTAAAAAGTAGACTTTAAAAGATAAAGTCGCATGTAATAATCTACTACTGAATGTGTGCAGGATGTCCTCAGGTAAAATAACCGCTATCATCTCTTGCTTTACCTGGTTTTGAATTTTATTTATTTATTTATTTATTTTGGATGCCCTGAATGGCATGTGGGATCTTAATTCCCCGATCAGGGATCAAAGCTGTCTCCCTTTCAATGGAATCACAAAGTCTTAACCACTAGACCATGAGGGAAGTCACTTGCATTAATTACAAACGTGTGACATGTTATTTGTTGGAGAGTTTACTCTGGGAAATAGAAACTGACTTAGAAGTCAGACTTTTAAAGTGACCACAGAAAATGGTAAAGAGAAAGGATGTCTTGCTCACCTCCCTTCCTCACAGGGAGGGCAACTAGCTTCTCCGTAGCTGGGATACTGAAAAAGGGAAACGGGACTGAATGTATTTTCCTCTGTTAAAACTTCCACAATTGCTTAATTGCTCTGTGATTTCCTAGCAGCTAAAATAGTTTTGTTGGCCAATGCTGAAAATCTCAAGTTCTGCACCATTACTGTCTGGAAACACGGGGCTGCGGCGCTGTTCGCTTTTACTATCCCCAAAGATTAGATCAAAGTGAAGAATTACTTTGGCCACTGAATGAGCTGGTATCTTTGGAGGATAGATGTCTTGAGAGCCACAGCAATATTTCATGCTGTCCTAAATTAGATGCTTAAAGTCACAGTGGTCTGCTGGACTTTTAATTTCCAGAGTTAGATTCAGCCTCGCTGCTCTTGAACGGGTCAGACGGGGCCTTGAAGGATGAAATATCGTCAGGGCTGGGCATTCTTCTCTAAAAATGGAAGATGAACAGCATGGAATTTCTTTAGTAAACGGAAACACATGACAAAGGAAGGCAGGTTATTCCTATGACAGCGGGGGTCTTAAATAATTTTCACGAGAGCAAGGCACTGCAGTGTATTTTCAGTGTCTAAAATGTGCACATTTAAAGTCCCCTTGGCCCAATATTATAGAATATTAAAGAAAATACTAGATGATTCAAAGATAGACTCTTGGTTAAGCTCAGACAAAAATGCTCCGTAAATCAGCTCAAGTAAAACAAAATATATCTTAAAAAATTAAGGAAGAGATCTAAGAAAGGAATTTTCCTTGCAGAAGAAAAGAAACGAAAAACCACCTACTGAAAACAATTTCAATGCATAGTATTAAATGAAATACCCTATCTTGTTCTATAAAATGAAATGGAAAATATATTTCAGATTAGGGCACTTTGACCTTATTTGAAATACAATCACATATGACACTAAAAGCATTAACCTTTGTTAATTACTGAACGAACACACAAATTTGGACAAAGACTTTACCGAAAAAAAAACTATAGTCAAAATTAGAGACTACAAATGTAAGAATGCTTTGATAGATACTCAGATATTAATAAATGTTTGCTTAGTCTTTGCTTACTCTGACTACACTTAATTTTTTATATAGATTTTAATCATGAGCCTTGAATAAGTATAAGATATGTCCTATAGCTTCAGGTACTAATTCTCAGTGGTTCGGCCTTGGGTGCCCAGGTTGAATCTCTCTTTATTTTTGTAAAAATTAACAATTAAGACAATTATTTATCTTAAATTAGATATAATCAAATTTTAAACAAGTTAGCATTTCAAGATTTGACTCAAATTTTTTTTGTTGATCTTTAAGCATCTTTGGCTGTTTTGGAGGATGAACAGAGGAAACCAGATCCAGAACTCAGATGATACCACCAGAGTGGATTAGATGGTGATTAGAAACCTGGGGACGGAAGAGCTGAGGTGGTGGCCCACCAGCCCACCTGCCCTAGGACACGTGCACATAGATTGCAACTATCTATTCAGCCTTATAGACTAAAAAGGCTTATTTCTCCAAACACAGAGAAATTTGAGAGCTTGTTAGTAAAGAGATAACAGCCCCAGTGGAGCCCCTTGTGGTCAACTCCACATCAGCAAACCAACACTTAATACCTAACCAACTGTAGTTTCCACCTCTTCTAGGAATATAACCTTTAACCAGTCAACCTGGAATTACTTGGTCAGCACTAGTGACGTAATCCACATGAGATACCCTTCCATTCTCAACAGGAAGGTGACCTTGCCTGAAAGCGACCCACTGTTAAAACTTCCATTTCCTACTCCCTTCTGCCCATAAAGAAAGAAGTGAAGTCACTCAGTCGTGTCCAACTCTTTGCGACCCCATGGACTGTAGCCTACCAAGCTCCTCTATCCATGGGATTTTCCAAGCAAGAATACTGGAGTGGATTGCCATTTCCTTCTCCAGGAGATCTTCCCGACCCCAGGATCGAACTCAGGTCTCCCACATTGCAGGCGGATTCTTTACCAGCTGAGCCAGCAGGGAAGCCCAAGAATACTGGAGTGGGTAGCCTATCCCTTCTCCAGGGGATCTTCTGCCCATAAAAGCCTTTTGTTTCATACAGCTCTTTAGAGTTTTCTTTTTTCTAGCTGCTAGATGGGATGCTTCCTGAAGTACGAACCAGTGAATAAAGCCAATAAGATCTTTAAAATTTACTCAGTTGATTTTTGTTTTTTAACAGATTTGATGGCAGAAAGACACTGTTGATGGCTTTGGGACAAAAGAAACTCAGGCATGGAACCTATAAACCCTTTTTGAGTTCTCTTTCTCACCATTTCTGAGGGCTACGGGTAAGTTCCTCTTGGTTCTCTTTGCACTGAGCTCCCGATACAATTGGGTTTCCTGTTTGGGGCTGGTCAGCTTGAGTGAGTAGCCAGTTCCACTTGGAACCCAAGCTCCTAGCCACAACTCCCCATTTGATTGGAAACCCAGATTCTGATTTAGTCCCCACATTTTATGTTGGGAACTGCTGTCAGTTCAGCCTGCAGTTCCCTATTGTGTTGGACCCCAGTCTGAAGTCCTGGTACGTTGAGGTCTGCTGGTATAATCCTTTCTCCAGTCCCGAGTTCCCGGGGCATTGCTGGTGGTGCACAGGGTCTCCCCTTGGCCAGCCACAGTAACAGCTCTGGTTACTGCTGGTGTGGTAAGGTACACATGAGGTAAATGTTATTGCTGACGGGAGTCTCGAAAGCCACCCGCCCCTCCCACCCCCCAAAAAAAACCTGCAAAAATATTGGTGGGCACAGATTGATCACATAAAAGCCATTAGAGCATTCACCACCTAACTCTAAGTTGGTGTTGGGCTTCCCTGATAGCTCAGTTGGTAAAGAATCTGCCTGCAATGCAGAAGACCCCAGTTTGCTTCCTGAGACAGGAAGATCCACTGGAGAAGGGACAGGCTACCCACTCCAGGATTCTTGGGCTCCCCTGCTGGCTCAGCTGGTAAAGAATCTGTCTGCAGTGTGGGAGACCTGGGTTCGATCCCTGGGTTGGGTAAACTGCGATAAGTTGACAAAATTCTGGGTCGTCTTTGTCAAGGCAGTTCGCATCACTCTCACCAAGACAGCCTCTGACTTCTTAAGCGGTTCCATCTCTTGGGTTCCCCTGCTGGCTCAGCTGGTAAAGAATCTGTCTGCAGTGTGGGAGACCTGGGTTCGATCCCTGGGTTGGGAAGATCCCCTGGAGAAGGGAAAGGCTTAAGTCCATGGACTGTGTAGTCCATGGGGTTGCAAAGAGTCAGACATGACTGAGTGACTTTCACTTTCACCAGACAACCTCAAGAAAAGTTCCATGTGATGAAGCACGCTGTTAAATATGACACAACCCCCAACTCAGCAACAGTTTGAGGAACTAATCTGGCTCCAAGAAATCCAAAGACTTAGCTGAAAAAAAATGGGATCCTTGACTCCAGAGAAATCATGCCACCTTCTGGCACCCCTACTTATTCTACGGCTAAGAACTATGGTCTTGGAAGCTCCACATCTACAAAAATGGTGAAATCTTACTAAAAACAACCTAGAATGACAATGGCCATTATGGGAAACATTCCCATTAGGCAGGATTGTTCGTTTAAGAAGGGCTCTTGTAAAGCTAGGGTTCCCACATTAAACAGAGTGGCATACCTATTTTAATTGGTATGCACAGACTTTCAAAAAGCTTCTTCAAGATTCCAAATATAGCCTCATTGAAAAATTTGTTGCAAAAGGCGAGTGAAAAACTACAGGCTAATAAAAACTAAAGGAACTCCCTAAAATGGAAGACAGTGAGCATGCCATGCCCCCTACTGTTCCTCTCTACCCACCTTTGCCCGAGTGCTCACATTCTCTGAATCGTCTGAGCTGCCTTTCCATGCCAAGGAGACTATTAAACAGTTGCCTCTTCAATTAAAACCGCTGGAGGCTGTGGGAGATCCTCCTTGGGTATCTTTCACTCCTTGGTCAAAGACAGAATTAAGGGCCCTATTTTAAAGAGCTTCCTAAACCCAAGGAGGATCCCTAAAAGCTTTCAAAAGGACTTAGAGTCATTATCCAGGGCTGGGACCCCTGGTTGCCTGTTCCCTATCAACTTGTGTGCAGACTGGCAGGACACGGTGAAGTTCAAAACGGACACAGGCAGCAGAAGGGTGTAACCCTTAGGGTGATGTCCAAGATCCTCCACCTTCAAAGTGGTCCCCTCATGGACCAGAAAAAATCACAAAGTAGCAACTGATCTTTTCAGAGCCATTGCTAGGATCTTCTCTGCCTGCACTGATCAGTCTGCTCTGCAAATACACAAAGGCAAGATGAATCCTGCAGATTTTAAAGGTTGTCTGGAAGCTCTCTTCCTATACCATTTCAGGTTCCACACAGCCTGCTGTATCTGTTCACCTTTACATGGAACAAGGTAAACACTTGGACAGTTATGCCGTAAGGGTTCACTGAGAGTGTTCGAAAGCGTTAGTTGCTCAGTTGTGTCCCACTTTTTGCGACCCCATGGACTGTAGCCCACCAGGCTCCTCTGTCCATGGAATTCTCCATGCAAGAACACTGGAGTGGGTAGCCATTGACTTCTCCAGCAGAACTTCCCAACCCAGAGATTGAACCTGGGGTTTCCTGCACTGCAGGCGGAGTCTTTACTATCTGAGCAACCTCTTAGGCCCCTCCTTATTTCTCGTAAGTGCTCCACCAAGAGGTAAATGCTCTCCAATACCTGGAAAACTGACCCCTTTACAAGATGATCGCTCCGGGTTCTCAGTGACCACAGAGGCATTCATGAAAGATTCCATTTACTAGGGGCAACAGTTAACTGAAAAAAGGATATAAAGCCTCTAAGAAAAAATTACAATGATCTCTAGACGCTGTTCATCACCTCGGTCATAATCTAAGCAGTGTAAGAATCTAGCTATCTCCATAAAAGAATTAAACTGAGCCAAGAATGTCCTAGGCCCACAGCGGGCTTGGGAAGCTTAGTGGCTTCCCAAGCCCCGTTGGTTACTGTAGACTCTAGCTTCCGAATTCTTCCCTCCTGGCTTCTCCACTCTGTGAACTTAACTAAAACTTCAGTCCTTGTGCCCCTTCCTTGGGAAGATAAACACAAGCAGCCCTTTATGAGACTAAGACAAGCACTGTGAGAACCACCTGCCTTCAGGCTACCTAACTCTTCAAAAGCTTCCACCTCGCTTGCGTGTGAGAGATAACCAAGCCCGAGAAAGCTCACACAAGAAAATGGTAAAAAGCATCGGGCCCCTGCCTATTAGGGCGGGCAGCTCGATTCAGCGGCTCTTACCCCAGTTGCCTGAAGGCTACAGCTGCCGCTGCAAACAGTGGAAGCCTCCTCGGATCTGACCCCAGGAAATGGCATTTATTTACAGCTCCACATGCTGTCCAAAGTCTTCTTAATTCTGAATCGACTCAACACTTCTCTGCAAGCAAACTAACCTCCTAGAGGATCCTTCTGCTTCACCACCTAATTTGCATCTTTAACCTTCCGGGTTCTTAATCCTGCTATGTAACTAGCCCTGTCTGATGAAGGTATGCCCCAGGGCTGTGCGATAATAATGGCCTCTTTTGTGACACTGTGTCCAGATTTACAAGCTACCTCTTTTCCTAATACTTATCGAATCTTGTCTGTTGATACGTCATGCTGTAGAAATAAAAAAAGGGTATTTCCAATTACTATCCTCAATTCACACATGTGTACCCTCATGTTCTTCAGTTCAGTTCAGTTCAGTCGCTCAGTCGTGTCCGAATCTTTGCAACCACATGAATCGCAGCACGCCAGGCCTCCCTGCCGGGAGCCAACATGAGGAACTCCACCCATGGCAAAGGTCATGAGGAAGGAGGCTTGGCATACTCAAAGGTGTCATCAAGCCTCAGGAAACCCCCTGTTCCCGAGCATCTACCCCCAAAGCCAGAGTCTATCTAGAAATTATTAGTATAGTGGGTTGGTTAGGAATTATATTGGTGAAGGGTTTTTTCATTTGTTGTGCCAATAACTGCTGCTAATTCCCTGCCCTGAGTGGGACAAGGGTGTCTCAGGTCAAACCTCTCTGCTGGCAAACTAGCTTGTGTGACAGGATTATCCATACTCCTGCCACTAAGCACATGATTGTTTACTACCTCTCAACCATAAACAGCACAGAGAGTTTGGAGTATTTTGAGAGTCTTAATTAGCACAGGGCTTTTCTCATTGTTGAGTCAATGATTGCCACCAGGCCTCCATATCCTTAGGCACCAGGGAATATATTAATCAATGTATTTGGAATATGGAAAAAGAAATATAGT